>VZTJ01000165.1:929883-950170 GCA_013397795.1 Orthonyx spaldingii
GAGGCGTGGTCGGGGTCGCCCAACGGCAGCCTGGGCGGCTGGGACCCCTTCGGGCGGGACGAGGAGCTGGCGAAGCTGGAGATCGCGGTGCTGGCCGTCACCTTCGCGGTGGCGGTGGTGGGGAACGGCAGCGTGCTGCTGGCCCTGCGGCGCACGCCGCGCAAGGCGTCCCGCATGCACCTCTTCATCCGCCACCTCAGCCTGGCCGACCTGGTGGTGGCCTTCTTCCAGGTGCTGCCCCAGCTCTGCTGGGAGGTCACCCACCGCTTCCACGGCCCCGACGGGCTCTGCCGCGTCGTCAAGCACCTGCAGGTCTTCGGCATGTTCGCCTCGGCGTACATGCTGGTGGCCATGACCGCCGACCGCTACATCGCCGTCTGCCACCCGCTGAAAACGCTGCAGCAGCCCACCAAGCGCTCGTACGGGATGATCGCGGCGGCCTGGGCGCTCAGCCTGCTGCTCAGCACCCCGCAGTACTTCATCTTCTCCCTCAGTGAGGTGGAGCGCGGCTCGCAGGTCTACGACTGCTGGGCGCACTTCATCATGCCCTGGGGACCCCGCGCCTACATCACTTGGATCACCGGCGGCATCTTCATCGCGCCCGTCCTCATCCTCATCATCTGCTACGGCTTCATCTGCTACCACATCTGGCGCAACGCCCGGGGCAAGACGCGCCCGGGAGAGGCGGCGGCAGCCGGTGGCGGGCGGCGGGCTGGTGGCGGTGGTGGCCCGCGACGGGGGCTGCTGCTCGCCCCCTGTGTCAGCAACGTCAAAACCATCTCACGCGCCAAGATCCGCACCGTCAAGATGACCTTCGTCATCGTCTCGGTGTACGTGGTTTGCTGGGCGCCCTTCTTCACCATCCAGATGTGGTCCGTCTGGGACCAGCGCTTCCCCTGGGTCGGTAGGTGACGCCCCGCTTGCCCCCGGCGGCCGCCCCGCACGCCTCGGGGCGCAGCCGGCTGTCCTGGGGTGCAGCGCAGCCCTGAGCCCAGCCTGGGGAGACGGGGCGCGGAGGCGGAGAGCGGGACAGGGGCGCGCCGTCCCGGCCCCGGATGGGTCCCTCTCCCGCCGGGGAAGAGCGACTGAGCGCCCTTGTGCGGGGAGGAGAGACGGCCCCGGGCAGCCGCCGGCTCCGCTCGCAGCCCCAGACCCGGTGGTCCCGGGAGCGCTCGGCCCGGCCCGTCCCGGGAGCAGTCGGAGCGGCTGCTGGGGGTGGCTGCGCCTCCGGAGAGGAGCGGTAGCCGCAGCCTTCTCATCCCGAGCAAAACGAGCGGATGGAAACCGGAATATTTGCTGCCGTAATTTCAACCAGCAACATTTTTTTCCGTTTGAAGCTGCCGATAAGAAAATTTTAGAAATGTTTACTGTTTTTGTGAAGTATACACGCATACATGTCGGAGCAGTTGCATGAGCAGAGAATTTATTACATCTTCTTTCATTCTTACCCTTTGCTGTCTAATACCAGGGCTGAGCATACCCTGAACCCTTCCTCTTAGCAAGGCAGCCACCTCTGAGTAGCTCCTTTAGTCAAGTCACCGGTTTTCATGAATCAGTGGCAATTTAGATTTTGGAGATACCTGTCCCGCTGTTAAATACGGCAGAAAAAAAATTGCTGAGTTTAAAAGATATCACATAGGTAATGACAGGCAGCATAGTAACATATGTTCTGTTTCCTCATAATGAAAGAGCAGCAAATAAAAGTGTTGGAATCCATAGGTTTTTGATTTTTTTAATATTCCCAAATTATTATTACTATAGTAAGAGCGTTGATTGCCTCTAATATGGGACTAAAGTCAAGCCTATAATGTAGCTCTCTACAGGGAAATAAAGGCTTGCAGTAAACAAATAGATTTTTTTTTACTTCAAAAGAAATTAAATCTAATTGAACAGATGAGTATTTGGTAGGTTTGTTTGAAGAGATTCTTTTAAATCTATGGAACTGCATAACACTGTAATTATACTTCTTTGAAGATTCAATATTTACAAAGAAAAGTTACTAATAATTGATTAGACTAAATACATATTTAGTGTATTTGATCTAACTAGTAACTAGTTATTGAGGGTAGTTTTTTCATATCATAGTGCTAATTTCCATTTTTCCCTTAAGTAAAATTTCTTCAACCTCCAAAATCCAGATTTGATGGAAAATCCAGTAGTTGAGCATTCAATACTTTTCAGCATGCAAATATATACAGCAAAATTCAGTGCTGTTGAAAGCAGTGGGAAATTTGCCATTGTATCCCAGGGTCTGGATAAAAACTTTCCAGTATTTAAAGCAGGAGCTTGTCAAGACATAGATACACATCAGTGAAAATGTGACTAAATCATTATTTTGGATGGATTACCTCATAATTTATTCTGTCACAGCTTTTTGAAATCTATTCACAGAAATTCCCATTGACTTCAATGGCAGCCTTACATAAATAAGACTTTTAATTATTATGTTCTCATTATGCTATGTTTCAAATGCTGCAACTCAACTTTTAGAACTCAAATACTCAGGAAAATCAATCCAGTGGTTAATGAAGCAATTGACTGACTGGTGCAAATGTTCTTTTGATGATTAAACAGCTTTCTCCCTCCTCCCCAGATTCTGAAAATACTGCGACTACTGTCACGGCTCTGCTGGCCAGCCTGAACAGTTGCTGTAACCCGTGGATCTACATGTTCTTCAGTGGGCATCTCCTCCAAGACTGCATACAGAGCTTCCCTTGCTGCCAAAAAATAAAGCAAACGCTGAGTAAAGAAGATTCAAACAGCAATAGCAGGCGACAGACTTCCTTCACCAACAACAGAAGCCCAACCCACAGCCTAAACACCTGGAGAGAGATGCCCCACTCCAAATCCACTAGCTTCATCCCCATTCCAACATGAGACAGGCCTCAGGGCAGACAGGGTTTGCAGTCCTGTCACAGTGTTTGGGAAGGTTATGGCACTTTATGCCAGTCCAGGGCACCATCATGGTACCAAGGAATGACTAAATCGGCCATGAGACAAAAAGTGCCACCTTGCTTGATAAGCTATGCTGCAGTGTGTAAATTATTTTCTGAAAGTGATTTAGGACTTGGGCAACTGATCAGGAAGGTGTGGCAACAACAAAGCAACTATTTTTTTAAATAGAATTTATTTCCATTTTTTGTCTGTTTCTAAAATACTAAGTGCATTGTGTGCTTGCTGTTTAAAACAGCAAAAATAATGGAGTTGTCATGTGTTGGGGTAACTCCACTCTCTAGTGTTGATGCCTAAAGCTTCTCATGATTGTCTGACAAAGTCACAGGGAAAGAAGACAATGTGAGCGAGATTACAGTTTCGTCTTAAACATTCAAAGAAAGAAGTTGGGAAAAACTCTTGGCTGTCCAAATAAGGAATGTGGTTAGACAGACTGAGTTGTTGGAATTCAATTGGTCATGCTGCTTCATCTTGTAAAGGTCTAATAGTTCTCAGACACTGAAATTTAACAGCCCTTGTGAAAATGAATCTTTTAGTGCTGTCGATGTCTGTATGTGTATTGTGGGGTTTCATTTTTAGGGGGACATTTCCTATGGAAGTCATACAGCATATTTGTGCGTATGTGTGTGTGTTGTTGCACCTACTTTCATTTTTTTTAACCTCATTAAAAATATGTTGATAACTGAGTATGATATACTATGACTAACTTAGGACTGTTACAAACAGCTACACCAAGAAAAGTCGTAATGAATACCTGAACCACTTGCTTTATGAGTAGGAATGCCATCTTTTCTTTTTTAATTCACTAAGAAATCTAGGATCAAGCCACATGACTTGGTTGTCAAGTAAATAGCCTCATGAGTTTGGGAGAGTGTAGTCATTTGGTAAGAGCTGTAGAATGAGTATATTCCAAGACACAGATCTGAAAATCAAACTTGCAAGTCTTCTGGGAACATAAAAATTGTCAATGTTGTTGGTTTGTCTTTTTTTATTATTATTTTTATTGCCATCTCATGACAATATAGTCTTAAAAATTATCAGTAAACTGCAATAAAAAGTCATTACAACACGTTTGCTAATTACAAAGCATTCCAGGTGTGCTTGTTTTCAATACAATGCATGCCGAGTTGACTGTAGTTCATTTATATGGTAAATAATCCCATTACATCTTTCCTTGGAGCCTGTCTTTTATCTTGAGGTTGGGTTTTGAAGCTCCTTGAGTAAGTTTTGCCGAGTTTTTAAGTCTTGAGAATCTCTTGGGAAGTACAGCTCCCTGTCTGCTCTGTTTCCCTGATCTTGCCAGATCCTGAAATCCAGGTGTTCCCCTGGCCCCCTACAGGAGTCCTGACACAGTGCTATCTGGCTGCTGGAGCAGTGTGGGACACGTGCATGGCTGCATAATGTGCACGCAAGGAGGAAGCTCAGCAGCAGGTTTCTTTCTTTCTTTCCCTTCCACAAAAACCTAACAAACAAGATTGCTTTTTTAATTGCTTGAGGAGATTGCATGTGGCTTTCACTGAGGATGGTGCCCATGCCTGCCCCAATAATGGTAGGACGAATTAACAGAGTTAGATGCAGAATGGGATCGTATCAAACCACTCCAGAAGCTCCCCATTGACTATTTTGGGCAAAGAATAGGGAATATTACACCTAAAAGAAAATTTTTTTTAAATGGACTCTTTTTTTTGTCACTAAAGAAAATCTTGGCTCCGTTCTCTTCTTTCCTTGTGTTTGCTGTTGTTCAAAGCATTAGAACCCACAGGACAGTGTGGTGGAATGGCTTATATTTAACAGACTATCTTTTTGACCACCTTTAATATACAAATGTGATGACAGCTCTCATCAGCTCTGGACGAAGGTTTGTGAACCTGAAGTTATATTTTAGTCCAAAAAAATGCATGCAGTGATATGTGTGTGTTTGTGCATATTATATGTACTGTGTATGTTTTGCAAGTAGGTAATTCACAGTCACTGAAATTGCAAGTGTTTCAAATTAAGTACATTATCTTTTACCTAGTTTTCTGTTTGTTCTACTACTTTCTTTGTACATGAAATCTGTATTAAAAAGCAATTAGCTGTACTAACAGAATTTTCATGTTTGCATAATTGAATTTTTTCTATTACACTTTACATTCAAACAGAAAAGATAATGAAAAAATATGTGTAGAATAATGTTGATAATAAAATTGAGCTGGGTAACGACCAATATATGTATTAAAGCAAAGAGACCCAAAATACAAATTTAAGTTTTTTTCAAATATATTACAAAATCTGGGCTTACACTTGGGGCTTGTCAGCACAAATTTCCCCTTTGAGTGTTCTATAGTTTCTGTAATTAAACTGACAACACAATTTATCAGTATTTAGTTTCCAGACATTTTTTGTAAATACTGGATTTTTCACGTAATTGTAATGTTGGAATATACAGCCAATATTTTTTAATTGTTCATCTGTGGAAACATTTTTTTAAAGCTGCTTTGGGTTATCATGAGGATGCTCTAATGGAAACAGAAGGAAACAAAAGTTGTAAAACCACTGCAAGTTTAAAACATGGAAACTTGCTCTAATAAACCTGCATATTTGTTTGATCCAAAGCGTTTTGGTTTTTTTGCTTGTCTAGGTTTTGGAGGGCCAGAAATATATTTGGTAACACTAAATATATTTTACAAAATTCAAAATGTCTTCATTAATTTTAATAAGTTGTTTCCATGAAAAGCTTTAAGGAGTGAACAAAACTAAAATGTTTTTCTATTATACATAGAGCATGAAGGACACAAGCAAAGAAGGAACGTGCAGTCAGCTTTCCACTCTATGCTGCTAGTATTGTTAAAACATGTAACATAGCACTTATTCATGTTCTAGAGGGGTTATTTTGATATTTTTGTTTTAAATACTAATCTTCTAATGTAAAACAAGATTGAATGGATGAGCCTGTACTCTGTTGTTTGTACTAGTGTTAGTAGAATTCAAGCATTTTAAAGTCAATTAGATGGCAAAAATGGAGATGATATAGAAAATAGAAAGGATTTTGTTCATTTACATAAGAACTGTAAGTTGCCAAAAAGCTTCTTTTCATTAATTTCTTTTTAAATTTGCAGGCAAATATGTTGTTGTCTGAGGGGAAAAAAGCAAAACCCCAAACCAAAAAAGATTGGTTTGTTTGTTTCCCCTGTATTATCACATCAAGACCAAAATCTACAAGAAGACACAAATTCATGTGTGCCCAGTACTGCAAAGAAAAAGATTTTGTCTGCAGAAAATCTTATGGCCAGTTCCAGATTGTCTAGATTGACAGACCCAGCTAAAGTGCATGCATACTCATTTCCAACTCGTGCATATGGAAACCAGGGCAGAAGAAGGAAAGGTTCTGCAGAGCTAGGTGTTGTCCTAGGGCAGATACTAGTGACCCAGCTTTGGGAAGTGAACCCAGATCTTACAGTAAAGCTGCTGCTGAAATACAGTTAGTTGTTGCATAAAAAAACCTCTTACAGAGTTCTCCCAGACTGAGTTCCCCACCTACAAAAAGGACTCCTACAAAGAGGACCATGTCCTCTTGTAAAAAAGTGTGTGCACAATTTTCAGTTGTACAGTCCCTTGTGTACATGAAAGAGGCAGAAAGACACTAGTTGGAGCTGCAGTTACTCTCACAAGCTAGTTTTCTATGTTTTTCTGTAGGAATGGGCTTTACTGGAAAATGTATCACTTGCAACTTGGGTAAAGGAATTACAGGATAAGTAAATGGATGAGTTTCAAGGTCCAGGACTAGATCACAACTACTCCAGACGAAGCAGTCCTGACTGGTTCAGGTAACAGTCCCTCACAAAAGAGTAGGTTCAGCTAGTCTTTAAAAAGGCAGGGGACTGCTGAAAGTAGTGTAAAAAGGCAGGGGACTGCTGAAAGTAATGTAAGTCATGCAGAATGGTCTGTGCAGCTATGCAAAAAGCAAGCAAACCACAAGTAGTTTCTGCTGAGCTTGGTTAAAGCCAGCCAGCAGGGGTCTGCCTCTCCCAGGACTGGTCCTGCAGAAACTGGTCCGGGATCCAGTTCAGTGTTAATTAACATTCTATCACTGTTTTGGTACAACTGCTCAGTAATTTGGGATGCCTTAGTATAAACTTGCTTAGAGTAACAGTTTACATGCAAATTAGCCTTAGTTCTCCATAAGGACATTTTCAGCTGAATTCTTGATACAGTCCGTTAGGTTACTTAATTTCTGAAAAGCAAGGCTGTGAGGCACCATCAAGAGTGCAAAGCTCGCTTCTCAGCTCTATGGTGAGAAGACTGGCAAGTCTCTCTGTTCTAGGTAGACCAAGATGTTGTTGGATATGGATGAACTTTCTTCTAATAAGGGAAGAATCTTTTGCACAACCCCAATATTTTTTCCCTTTCCAACATTTGTTTTTCCATGGGGGTGGATGGAAGAGGAGGCTTTGGGATAGAGCACTTCCTCAGTGCTCTGCCAGCAAAAGACGACCGAGTTACCAATCCTCAGTTCAGGGTAATGATGACTGTCTTTCTCCATAAATTCTTATACGACACATGGCTAAGAAGTACTGTGTACAAGTTCAACATTCCTTTTCAAGCAAAGCACTGGCAAGGCAGTCTGTGGGTGTCCCATCAGCTTTTATACCTTTGTAGCAAAACATGACAAAATCGGCGTTGTCTCTCCAGGGCATAAAGCCCATTCTGGAAGAAGTGAAACAGGTAACCAGAGAGTGGCAGTGACTGCCCCAGCCTCTACCACTGTTACTGCTGCGATTGCCCCTGCCATAGTCTCTCCTGATCCTGGTAATATTGGCAGCAAGAATGGGGACAGGGACCGCAGGGACAGCAGCAGACAGGGTTGTCATTAAAGCACATTAATTTCAAATTCCTTTCAGAGGGAGGAATGTGGATCTTATCAAATAAAAAACCCACAGTGAATATTGGGAGAGAGATGAACTGGTGACTCAAAGAGAAAACAAAACATGTGATCTCAGAGGTTATTTGAAAATATCAAAATGCTTTCCATTTTACAATTTTAAGATGTGTTTTATGCATTTAGAGAAAGCGTCCCTTGTGTCCTGGAACTGTAATTACATGAAGCTCCTTACAAATCTACTATCTCTGCTGAGATGGCTCCAAGGCTATGTATAAAAAAAGGACAATGATCTCTCCAAGTGAAGCATTCAACATGTGACTTGTAGGGCCTTGGTTGCCCCAAAAAAACCCCATGTCCTGTGGGAAATATGAACCGACACAGAGTTTTCAGGAAGGAGAAGGGAAGGAGCCTAAATATCATTCCCCTTTCTGGAAAGAGGTGATAGGGTAAATACCATAATAGACAAATAAACCTTTGAGCTAACAGGCAATAATCTTCCTAGTATTTTAGAAAGCTCTTAGCTGAAGAGCATGTGGCAGTGAGAAGCAGTAGATGAAGAACCCAGAGGATTAGGAGGCATGTAACTTTGTAGCATTGTTATCAAAAGGGGAAACTTGCTTAGGTGTTGCTCAAATGTTTTTCTAAGTAAGAGTAATAACTGTACAAAATAGTGTAGAAAAATAAAAAAATAGGATAGCAAATGCTCTGTCCTGACTCACTGTAAAGCAGGCAGAGCTATGCAGAGTAAGAAGTCTGCAAACTCGGGTAGGCACAGACAAATGCACCTTCTGAACTACTGTAGATGTCAGTCACCTCTGAGAAAACCACAGATAACAACTGATTTTATTTGTTGGCTGAGATCTGAAAAAAAAGGGAAATCAAATCATTGGACTAATTTGCTACAAAATTAATCTGAATAATCCTCTTCCAGAGAAGAAGCAAACATTATTAAATAGCCACCATAATATTTTCTAAATGTGAGACATTTCAGGGTTTCCATGGGAGCAAAGGAGCGGCTTCCAAGTGTTACATGTAAAGACATAGAGCTAAGGATTGAGTTCAGTAAGACACTTCAGCATTCATGTGGATTTCATTCATTATGTGGTCCCATAATCTTCAATACTCCAAACATTGTGAGTGCAGTCAGGGCAACAAGGAATTATATGCAGGAAATAATAAACAAAAGCAAAAGATACATTTGTGTGACTATATATATATAATCTCATTTCTCAAAGCAAATTGTACTTGTATTTTGCAACAGAAAAGAGCAGGGATTCAGTTATGTGTCTCTGATAACCTAGTTCACCAAGAAGCTGGTGATCAGAGGCTCAAGAACCCTAAGCTGTGATATGTGGTTACAAAAGTTCTTTATTAAAAGGATAGGTTTTAGGCTTATCAGTTAGTAACATGTTATTAAAGTGAATAGAATATGGAAAATGAGGAGAGAGTTCTATCTTCGTGTTGTTTTGTTGTTTGCTTGAGGGTTGGGTTTTTTTTCATCTATTATGGCAATTTCCCTGAAAAGTTACAATTTAAATAAGCCGTACTGAGATGAGATGATCCAAAATACCATGAAGAATCCCATCTTGGCTCTCTCTTTCAACCCAAGATATATCATTAACACTTGCTCTTCTGTCTCACAGATTACAGTGTAAGGCATAGTGTAATTAAACAACAAAATCTCATTTCTTTCCAAATTTATGACCCAAGTGCCTCAATAGAGATCTTTTAAGCTGGAGGATACAAAGGTGGAATTTGTCTGCATGAATGTACCTACAGTGCATGTGTGTCCATCTGAGCAAGACTGATTATTTTTGTGGCCAATACAAAACTAGTTTCTGGAGACCATGGAATCATCATATAGAGGCTGTCAAGAACACTGCCTTTATCCCCATTGATATATGGACTGGACAACTATTTATTCATTGTTTACAGGCAGGTACAAAGGCAGCTCAAATTGGTACACATGTACTGCAGATAGCTGTATACAAGTACCATAGGTTTTGCTGCAAGATCTCGGTAGACACAAGATAGAACGAGGTAGAACGTTAGTAGTTCAGGATTTTACTTTCTTTAGGGGTAACTACAAAATATTGCCATCTAATAGCATCATATTGATTTGGATGGAGTCAATTATGCTATCCCAATAGCTAACCAAGGGGGCTCATATTGCTAGCGTTCTGCCAGCTGAGTGCCCTTGTTAGTCATGTCACAAGAAAGACAAAAACCAGAATGAGCCTAGAGATCAATTTACCTCCTCACACCTGGATGATATCTCTGGCCTTACAAAGAGGGAACAATCTCTGCATCTAATCTCTCTGTGTGTCCCATCTGTGCATGCTGAACCTTTCCGTCTCCTTTGTCCTTAAAGGTAGATTTGTGAGAAAATCCCTAATTAGGCAGAACTCTCAAGATACTCAGATAATACAATCCTAAGGTCAATGTACAACACAGAAGGATATATCTTATTACAAAAGGAGACAGGACGGGGTGGGGAGGAAGTCAGGATAATACCTAAAATTCTTGGTAATATTGTGTGGAGTAAAAAGGAATAATAAGGAAAAGGAGAGTGGCATGTTAGGTATGTCTGCCACATACTGCATATGAAATCCTGTTTTCCCTAAGAAACTACTCAATTATAAAAGCTTTGAGAATATAATCAGTGTAAAATGATTTGCACTAAACGTCATCAATGACTGTTTTCAGCATGAGCAGAAAAAAGGACTCAGTGATTCTGGTCATATTTCCTTCTCCATGTTTAAATGGAAAGTTAAAGTGATGTAATGGTTTAGTGGAAAAACCCCAGATTTGACTTCTTTGATGAAAAATGTCCTTTTTCCACTAGAGATGTCAGGTTCACGCAAAACAAAGAAACAAGCTCTGTGTGCCTCAAAGTCCATGTACCTTTTGGCTTGTGTGGGGAGGCCAGGTTTTCCTTGAGTGTAGGGAAAACAGGGAGCATGAACCAGACACCCCAGAAGCCACCTCAGCACACTCCAGCTCCCACTGGGAAGACACTCTGGTTTGGCAGTAGTAACTCTGTACTAACATACTTGAGCTCCTGTGTGTATCTTTCCATTACAGCTTTTAAATCCTGCTGAAGGCAAGGACACTTCTTCACACGAGGGAGTGAAGACACTCACTGGGACACCTGCCCTTGTACCCTTCTTCATGAACCCAGGAGTGTACAGGCAGGGGTTACCTGCAGCGCTCCTGGGCTGGCAACAGGGCGGAGAACTCACACTCCTGGAACTCCTGCCCTAGGCTGGCAAGCTCTGGGAAACCCACCAGGCTCAGGAAACTGGGAAACAACATACTCCCACCCTTGGAGTACCCTCAAGTGAGGTCTTCCAGACCAGCAATGTGGGTACTCATTTGCCCTTGCCTCTGTAGGAGCCTGGAGAGAAAGTGGGTCTCTTACAGGAAACAAGTGGTTAAAATCCTTTTCCACATGCTGCTAGCTGGAATGGGACTATTTCCAAAAGTAGGGGCTGAATTTCTTCAACAATGAAAAGCCAGATCATGGGGAGATAGGTCTATAAAAATGTCTTGTAGATGAGATGAGAACTAAATAGGAGCATTTTTCTGGATTTTTTCTGTTTTGTTTAGGTTTTTTGTTTGTTTGTCTGAGTAGTACTTGTGGTGTCTGAGATTCTTCTCTGTGAGCTTGTTAGCAGGAATTGGGAAAAATCCTCAAGCTTTCATTTCAGTAAAATAGCCAAAGCAAGCCAACATACTGTTAATTAGCAGAAACACTCATAACATATGCCAAACATTTGGATTAATCAGTTATAAAGCATAAATATTTTAAAATGTACTTTCGTGACACTCTGTGATTTATAGGTATTACATGACAGAAAGAGGGTACTCTTCAAAACTGAATTAATTTGAAATGCAGAGTATTTGAAACTGTTCATTCTTAGTCTTTATTAATCATCTTAACTTGAAGGTCTTTTCTGTCTTGCAATCATGTACAAAGCATGACAGAATACTTTCATACTACAGAAATATTTTCCAAGCATGATACAATGATTATTTTGCTTATCTGACCTGTAAATTACAGAATACTATGCATATGGGAAATATCTATTTGAAGAATTAAGCCATGCAAACACGCCTTCACTTAATTTACCTTTGATCTTTTGTGTAACTATGTTTGCCATCAGAAAAGACTCATTTCTTAATTTCAGCACTTTTCAGTGAAAGCATTTGTACAAAGAAGGAAGCTTGCTCTCAAGACATACAGCCCTGTTACATATAGTGGGGCAACAGCAGCGATGGGATAAAAAAATCACACTCTTGGTCACAAAAGGAAATGGCTGCAATTCTGGCACTTTAATAGTGGGAGAAGAAATGTGTGAGACAGAAATAACACCAGCTCTGACACTTCTGTATGACCCTAAGGACTAGGGAAGGCCAGCACACAGTTTCTTCCCACAGCAGGCTGTACCTGAGGAGGCAGCCCTGGCTTCTCTGTGTTCCTGGCTTCTCTATGTTCAACTAGAGGTCAGTAATTTTACATTTTATAAAATAGTGGCACTTGAAGGACAAAATTGTCTTTCTTCTGTGGTGTGCACTCTCAGGCAAAAGTAAAACTTCAGTTTTGACAACCTGACAAAGAATTAAAGGGATATGATACAAGTGTTATTTTCAGTTGTTCTTGGACCTAGGCTTGTGTAAGTGTCATCTGAAAGGATGTAATAGGTAAATATATAACCAGCAGACCAGTCACTTGTATAGCTACAGAGAGGAGAGCAGGAAAAGTGATTCTTACCCATTGAACTCTGACACTCATGATAAAACTGTGGCATTGGTACGAAGCACAGTCTTCCCTTTAGGAACTTTTCCATTTCCAATTTGATTGCCTCAGGGCAATCTTTTAAAGGTGCTTTAAAGAATGTTTTGAAGAATGTTATTTGTTGTGTTACTTTTTATTGTACTTATTCTTTTAGCCAGGCCTGGCCTAAGAGCTGAATGAGTTCATGTGTGTGTCCAAATGCGGCATTTCGCTCACTGGTTTCAACATGATTCATTTTTATGAGCCTTTGCTCAGCTGCAGCTGGGAATCAATCACTGAACTTCAGTGCATTTCTCACCCATCTGAATCCAGGTGGGATTTTATATGACCTTTTGTTTACCTTATGCTTAGTGGGAGGTTCAATTCCCTAACTAAATCAATCTCACACAATCTTCTGTATTAAACCAATCGGGGATTAAAGAAAAGAGATTACAGGAGACATTCAAGGATCATGGAAATTCTCCTTGCTTCCACTGATAAGTGTCTGAAAGTTTGCTGAGGGTGTCGCTTTTGGAATGAAATTTATGGCCATGCAGAGCTGGTCCCTCTACCAGCCAGGATCTACCAGGTCACGTTGGCAGGAGGTGATGGGGTGACTGCAACTGGCAGCTCGTCACGGTCCTGGACAGGACACAGCAGCATTAGTGCAATTTGTAGAGATTTGTAACAGAAATATGAAGAGTTATATTAGTTAATTATGGATTGAAATGTTTGTGTGAAAGTTGCAGATGAAACAGCAGACGAAGTTCATAAGGACAGGTAAGATTAGATTAATACTCTATGTGATTTCATGCAAAGAAAGAGAAGGAACAAACTGACCTAACGATAAGGTGACAAGAAGATGAAGAACAGGACTGGAGCCATAAAATAACCAGATAAGTAAAGCAAGAATTATGAGGGCTCAGTTGACATATTGAGGTGAAAGATCTCAAACAACACCCACTTCCAAGTGGCACAAAGGCAAACTGGCATCAATTCTTTACTGCAAGCCCTGACATGCATGTCTTAGTGCTGCTGAGCATATGTGTGTGAACATGTGAATGAGTTAAAATGAGTGTAGAGATTTTGTAAATTAAAATCACCTTTCCCTTCCATAAGACCTCACAGTGAATTAGCATTACAGTAACTTACTACAAATTGGCCTTGTGGAGATGCAGGAGGAAAAAGCGCAACAGAACATTCAATGATGTAGTAATTTCACTTTCAAGAAGATCTCTCTCTGGGCATATGTCACACGTGAAGGTGTAGCAAGTTGACAGGTGTCACTTCAAGGGGCTGGACATTATATCCCACTGAGTTTGGTACCTGGAATCTGAAATATTTGAAATAAAGTGTAAAAGACTTTTGAACCATATCTGAATTTTGTGCTGGCCCATTGAATATTAAGGGTAATGAAAGCATAACTAATATCAAAACAGCAACAGATGCACCATAGCCAATCTTACGCAAAAATAGGATTAAAACCATTTTAGACTTCAGAAATAACAAAGACACATTGCCATCAGCCTTTCCAGTAATCTGCAGCTGTTCTGTGTCAAATTTAGTTCAATCCAGATGAGACAGAAGCCAAATTTTGAGTTTGGCTATATATGTTCTAATTTTGCTGAAAGCTGTAACCATTTAGGTACCATAACTCCAAATTTTAGTCTTCCTTTGTCATATAATCAAACTGGCAATGTTAGCAAGCAGTCTTTTAAATTACATCAACTGCAGAATTAAAATTACTGAAAAGGGAAGAATCTGGGGATGAGGAAGAGATGGGGCAGGAAAATTTTGGACCATGTGACTGACCAATAAATCCCTATAAGGGAAGAAGCCTCAGAGGAAATGGTCAAGGTGATGTAATCATGAAGCTCAAGGAATAATGTAGGATGTGACTGACCACAGCTGTTGCAAACAGGACTCCTTGGCAAAGGAGGATGACCTTAGTTTTACTTAAACAGCTATGAACAGTTGAGTGGCTCAACTGGTAGTGTAAATGTTTCTCACCAAATTCATTAAAAGAGTGTAAATGTCTCCCTGAGTTAGCCGGAACAGCATGGGCGAGTGAATATGTGGCTCAGCATGACACGGAGTATAAAAACTAGACAACTAGCAAAAGTGTTTTGAAGACAACGGGCTTGAGCTGCCTTCAGCTCATAAGGCCCTTTCCAGCAACTGGGGATGCCCAGTGTCATGACAGTGAGTATTTTACAGAGATGGATAATATGAATCACGCAATTAACTGTTTATAGCAATTGCTATGCATATTTTGTATATTTAAGTCTAACTTAACATCAACTACCTTTAAATAAGTACAGTTACATTAAACCTTTCACCTTCCGTGTGTGGAATTTCTAAAAGAACCTAGTCAGGGAGTATTGGACTCTGACAGGCTGTTCCTGTCTTCTTTCAGTGCTGGGTTCCCCTGAGGATGCTGCTGATCTCTGAGAAAGTGAGAAGAAACAGTATTAGCTTGCCAAAGCTGCGGTAACTCTTCTGTGAGTGCAGTCCTGCATCCTCCTTTTTCTCAATAACCTCTATGCCTGGACCAAGTTTGAGAAATCATCAAGAGCTTGCTAATGCATGTGATATGACTTTTGAATGGATTTTTTTGCCATTGTAATATTTATTTTCAGTATAACAACAACAACAACAATAATAGTTGTTATTAGTTGTAGTATCAGGATTACTGTTATTATACTACAGTAGAATATTTAGAGCTTCTCTTTTCAAATTCATGACATTTAATGTTTGGGCTCCTGGGAAAACCTGGGACTGTGTGTTTGGAGATTCCTATTTCCTAAATTTTCTTGGTTGCTTTGAAAATTCCCTCTCATGAGTACACTAAAGGCAATTCTTCTGTTAAAAGTCTGCTGGATTACAGTTAAACCCTTATTCCCAGATATTTCTTTTAAATTGATGGAAGAGATGGAGTGCTGCATAACTTTGATAGCATCCTTAGCACAACTCATTGAATGTGGTTCACTGCAGTATGCCTTAGGTAAAGAGACAGAGCTTTGAAAGCCTGATTCTGCACATTTCAAAACAAGAGAGATTCAAATAACATGTTTTCCTCTTCAAGGTCTATAGAAGAGTCTTATGTACCTTTCAGACTATGTAGTATGTAATTTTTCATTCTTAGCAAACAGTGCAATAAACATCGTACCCTAAAGTGTTAGGAGTTTTTCAGTTCCTGTGTGTTTTCCTAATCTCAGAGAGTATTATAAGGATCTGCCAGTGGAAGGCATAGGGGATATTACCCTCTGAATGGGCTTCCTTTATAACCATTTCAGTGTGGATCAATTAGAGAGAAAAGAGTATTTTAATATAGTTTTCCTAAACCTCTCTGTCCTTCTGCCTCTAGGCCAAATTATGACTCCCATTTATACTATATCTTTGCATATCATTAAAGTCAGTGGTCTCTTCCCTTTTATATTTCTCTTTAGTTTAAGATATAAAAACTGGGGTAGAAATTGCTGAATTTAATCAGTTTTTGTAGGCATAAATCTAAGGGTAGATTCTCTTACCTTACATTTTTCAAAAGTGAGTTTCCCTTAGAAATAGCAATCTGGTAGTCCCAGTTGAACCAGCACTGTTTGACAAATTACAAATGCCTTGAAAGCAAGTCATAACCCACTACAGAACTCCCCTTTACTCCCTGCTGTAGGAATATTTATAGCTAGAAATAAAAAACGCATGCACAAAAAGAAGATATAAATGGCAAATGATAAACAAGTGCTCAAGAGTTGAAAGTCAGTAGAAATTTTTAGATGACCCCAAATGATTTCCCATTTTTTAAAAGAACACTCTGTCCACTTTATGACTTGACTAAGGTAAGACAAAATAAAGAATGAGGCAAGCACTTTTATGGCATGTGTCAAAAACTGGGAAAGGAATGTGTGTGAACTTTTAGGGAGTTTTTCTATTAAGAATTAATATCTCTTAGTTAAAATATGCCAGTCATGGGGTACCATAGAAATTTACAGCCTACAGATATCTGCCTGGGAGGGATGTAAGTGGGAACAGGCTGCAAGTCACTTCACTTGCTGGTACAAAAACATTGTAAAACCTTGAATTTGGAGACATCTGTGCTCTCATGCTGCTTTTGTTAAGAAAAGTAAATAGATACTCCCTGTGTTGTTTCCAGTGTAGAGTGGCAATACAAACCAGAGACCCATCGATCTTGCAACATCTGACAAGTCTCAGACACCCTGGGAAAGCTCAGAGATAGACATTTCCCAGTACATGGGAAAACTGCAATACTTAGTGTACATACAACCTTGAGACTTACAAAGATTTAAATATTTAATAGCTACGTGCTTGATTTGGAGATCCATCCCCTTTTGTTAGAAAGGTAGTGCAGGAGGAAAGAAAAGCTCAGTGGTCAGGTTGTCTCCTGTCTTCTGCAATTAGTGACATGGAAATGGAAAGCAGAAGGAAGGAAGGAGGGACATTTGTTGCCACAGCAGTACAGGCAAAGGGAAGAGCAGCAGTAGAAGGATGCAGCCTTGAAAGAGCACTGATTTCCCCTGTGCTAGGTGTGCCAAGTATTGGGGTGAAGTGGATATGAGTAGTCTGTTATAAGTGTTTAAAGGTTGTGTTACAGAAGTCAGTGCAGTTTCTGGGTGCTGTACAGTACTGAGCTGAGGACTTCCTGGTGGGCAGCGCTGTGCAACTGAATTCGTAGGGGCTGATCTGCTGCCTCTGGAGGATGTCACTGTCTGGGGATGCACTTGCCAGTTCTAATCCCAGTGTGAGATTATCTTCTGCCTTCTACTGCCAATTATAACGCTGGGTCCTCGTGCAGTACCAAAACATTTGATGCAGGGCTTAGTGGGAGCAAGATGGCTATGTCCTTTTTGGGTTTTCCTCAGTAAAACTGGGTCTTTTGAGCAAAACAGGGATGGGAAATGACTCAGGACACAGGTGTCATGAAGCAAGCCACTGGGAAGCAGTGAAGATCTGAGATTACCTGCTCCATTGACTATTGGCATACCGACTGTGAGTGAACCAAATGGTTAAGGGCTGGAGATCTGCACAGGTGTGAAAGAGGGGAAGAGAATCCCACATGCCAGTGCTTTGCAACAGCGAGTTGTGTGGCTGGTAGCTCACTGGAGAGGTAAGTGAAGCTTACATGGCCCCTGGTTAACAGAAGCAGCCTTTGGGCTATGAGATAATATTCTTTTCAGGGGCCTTACACAAGCAAAGAGCCTTGAGGGAAACCATCCAAATCTGTATGAGACTTCAAGAGGAATTAATCTGCTTTTGAAGCTGAAGATCTAAGCAAACCTAAAAACCCTGCTCTTTTTAGCTCACTACTGTGTTTATTGGTTTTGGTTGGGTTTTTTTAGCTGAATTTGTCTTTTATGATAAATATTAGATTAACTGACTCTCCCTGATTTCTTGGGTCATGACTGGTAATAGAAGAAGACTGCAGCACAAACATGAACTTTGCAAACTCTTACCATTAGCTCTCCCTCTACTCTTCACCCTAGGGACAATCCATCTCTGACCTATAAGCATGGTTCTCAGCAGACAGCTAATCTGTTCTATAAACAAACTGATTTCTATTCCCTTGGGAAAAAACCCAACAGATACATTTACAGTCTATTAAATCAGTGTTCCAATCCCAAGCAGAAGCAAACAGACAACATTTGGCATCTGGGTTGGTTTCCTTTTATGCTCTCTTGAAGACACCTCTGCAAATTGTCAGCTGGTTCAAGAAAGGCCATGCACCTTTCCTCTTTCCCATGAAGGAGAATGAAAGAGTTACATTTGCCATTTGAGAATCCAGGAGAGTTATAGCTTAGGACTGCATTTACATCTGTTCTGGTCAGTGGGAATGTTAGGAAGGAGCAAGAAAAAGTGCATGAGTACTGTAAGTACTTTTCACATAAATAAAATCTATTATTTAGTCCCACTGTATGACTGGCAGTAGAATTTTATCATTTACTACAATAACCAAAGTCACCTGCCCTGAAGTCCTCTCTAGCTACGAGGACTTGTAAATTCTATTTTGATCTGGAACCTGGAATTCATCCTCACATTCTGCCACCTACCTAAATACTACAACATGTGATGCAGTGGAGCATCACCTTGCAGGTGAGGTATGCCAGATAATCCCCTTCAAGTCATTTTTTGCACTCCACCAGCTGTTTGGCTCTCAAAGCTGTGAGAACCCCACAGTTTCTAGGAAGGTTCAGAGGTACTGGATGTAAGGTGTACATTCTCAGAACTGTTTCCGCTGCCCTCACTAACTACAGTGATTTTCATTACCATATATATTCCCCTGAACAGTATTGCAAATCCATCAATTTGGCATAATATGATCAGAGAATTATATTATTGACATAATATTTCATGTAAGATTGAGTCTGCTGAACTAGATGAGCTGATTTTCTCATACAGAAAATTTTTCTGATTTTATGTTTTAGGCCTATTGTTATGTGTACTATTGACAGAGAACCATAATCCTAAATAAATTTAATTCATAGAAAGGGCTATGCAAAAAAAAAAGATTTTGTCAAATTTTTCTAATGCTATTTTGGGCAATATTAGCTAAATGTAGAAAAATCACTGCATGAAAGACTGTGAACCACCACACACTTGTTATTATCTGTATTGCAACCTAAGAGGTTTAACCTTGTACCTTCAAGGCTGTAGTGGATCCCACACCCAGCATTGTGTTTCTCAGCTGTGAGGAGAGTTACACACAGATTCAGACCTCCCAGTAGAAAGGAGTGGTTGCAGAACTCTAGGTCCTCCCAGGAAGCAATGGGGTGAGACCTTTGATTTGATTGCGAACAGACTTTGCCCAGAAAACGGCTTAATAATGGCTCGGGTTTCAGCACTGCTCCAGAAAGTACCAATCTCCTGTTGTATGTTTCTGAGAAGTGTGTAACATGAAGAGGGGGAAACAGATTTCTGCACTATCCTGCCAAGATCATGGGTGTTCGGTTCACTTTCTAGGATATCTTGCAAACAAATGTGCTGCTTAGGGAAATGTTGTGGAACATAGTTTTGCCCAGCCTCTGGAGATGACATAGGTAAATCATAGACACCCATAGGTATGAGCCAGTCTGCAGATTCCGATGCTCAGTTTAAAGAGGTGGGTCTGAACACCAAGACAGAGCAGAGTAGATGAGGTGATTCTGAGCATTTGGGGTCATGCTGCAAATTTCGAGCCATGAGTTATGAGCTGTAGAGCCAGATGCAGATAAAATATCCCTTGCATGGAGAAAACTTTTGGTTTGTAGTATGGAACATGCATTGATAGGAGCTAGTGACAGGCCTGTCAAATCCAAATTTAAACCAGTGTCCCTGAAGCTATAGACTTTGTAGTTCTCTGAACCAAATCATTATGTTAACCATAATGGCTGAGAGGAGGTGAGGCAGAGGTCGCCAACACAATGGGTAACCTAGCTTGGAAAGGTGGCTGCAGGGCCATGCATACATTAGCATGACTTTTTCAAGCCCAGAGTCCCTGGAGCTGTCAGCTTTGTGGTGCTCTGAACCCTAAACCTAACCTAATAGCAGGGGCTGAGGATGTGGTCCCCAGGATCATGAAGGACCCGGGTTTAAAAAGTGTGAAAGGAGCAATGTTGGTCTATGCTTTCCTCAGCATGGTTTTCCAACACTGGTGTCCCTGAAGCTGTAGACTTTGTGGTCCAAGGAACTGTCGCTGACCGCTAGAC
>VZTJ01000172.1:1476-55006 GCA_013397795.1 Orthonyx spaldingii
CAACAACAAAACAAAAAAAAAAAGTTTTTTTCAAGTGTATCTCTCTTAAATATAATTTTTTCCCTAAAAACAAAACAACTTTTAATTAAATTATACACCCATCAATACTCAAAACTACTTCCTACACTACTTCCTACACCATAACTCACTTAAAAAACTAACCCTTCCTAAGTAAACCCACAACATTGTGGAAGTAAGTGATCATGGCAGTAATATTTTGCTACCCACATATTTTATTATTAAGAGTTTTTTATTTGTTCAAATCAAAACCATGTGTGTAATTTCCAGTGAGAAAGTGCCCCTTCTCCTTGCCAGTCTTTATAGGCATGAGGGAGTGGAGAACACATTTGCAGTTCTAATTTTTGTGAACATTTTTATAGCAAAATAGCTGAGGGGGGTGTGGACACTGAATCAGGGGACACACTTATGAAAGAACATATTTTGTCTCTTTTGCTCTATTTATATACCCCATGTTTAAAATTAACTAAACTGCTGGATGTGATTGTGCAATAGGAAATTATTGTGTAAAGGACATGCATATTTTTCCTTCTTTTAACCTGTTTTTTTTGGTTTTGGGGTTCTTTTTTTAAACTGTATTCAGATTGTAGGGGCTTTTTTTGGTTTTGTGGTGGTTTGGATTTCTTGGTTGTTTTTTTTTTTTTGTGCTGTTGTTGTTGTTGGTAAAAGATACCTACCTGTCTTTAATGTACTCTAAGTGTGGTTGAAGAGAGATTGTATATGGTCAACTTGAACAAGAGAAGGTCTTAGTATTCTGTTACCAAATGCAGAGGAGAAGAAAAGGCTGGGTATTTGTTTATGCTACTAGTGCTGTGTATAACCTTAAAAGTTGTCATGATCACTGGCAACACAACTTTGTTTTCTGAAGTACTTGACTGGTTAATCCACTAAGACATTGTATCACCATTTATACTACCTATTATGTTTTGCTTGCTAGTAAGGCTGTAATTTTCCTTCTGTTTTTGTAAATATTGAAAGGAACTGAAAAATCTGATACCAAAATCAGCAGTGGGGACATTGTCTTCAAATTCCAGCAACGTGATTCAGCTGATCATTGATGCATACAATGTAAGTTCAGATTTTATGTATTAGTTTTTCAAGCAGACTCCAAGGTGGATTGCTTAGCATACTACATTATAAATATAGCCCATTGCTGTAAAGCCACACCAGACATCCATACTCTGTGGCAATAAGAGGTGAGATGACTAAAAAGATACAGTCTTAAAGCCATTTAAAATGGCATTACAAAGAAAACTTATCATCCACGTTTTCCCTTCCAAAAAATAAAACTCAGAACCAAAACCCACACTGCTTCTTCTGCACCTTCACTTTTGCCTTCTTTCCAAGTGGAAGCAAAAAAGACCATTTTTTTCTGGGTTTGGCCCTAAAATCTTTTCTTCATTGCTGCATTGTGTGTAACTGAGCCTCGCTTCTCCTTTAGACTACATGGGGTAAACAAGTGCCTCCAGCACCTGTAGAAACCTGCCCTGACCCTGTAACAGGCTCAGATATGAGAAGGGGTCACCACAGCATGACTTGGGGCAGCCCTGGGCTGGTGTTTCTCAGCACATTGGAACTTAAATAATTCCAGTGTGCCTGTGGGGTTGGTGCTTAGACTGTGCATTGTTGTATAATGTCTGCTCTTCAGCAAAACACTTCTGCAACTCAGTTTGAAGTTAGGTAATAACTGTTGGTTTAGTCCCTTTCTTCAGAAGTTATCCTGGAAAATACTAAGCTACCAAAAGGAGTGACAATCAGTTACAAGTCTTTCTGCAAGAATGGAGTGAATGACACACAAGAAGATGGAAGGAAGTGTTCCAACATTTCAATTGGAGATGAGGTAACTTAGAGTATATGTGCTGCAACTCAAATGCAAAATTCATTTAAAGTGTCCAGCACAGCATTTCTTTTTAATAGTACAGACAAAACTCCTTGTAGTAATATGGCACTCCATTTTTTTTTGCAGGTTAGATTTGAGATTAATATAACAGCTAATGAATGTCCAAAGAAAGAACAAAATGAGACAATTAAAATTAAACCACTGGGATTCACTGAAGAAGTGGAAATTAATCTCCAGTTCATCTGTGAGTGTCAGTGTCAAAGTGAAGGAGAACCTAATAGTCCAGCCTGCCACGCAGGAAATGGAACATTTGAATGTGGTGCATGCAGGTAAATAAATAGATATTTTCTTTATTTTTGCAAAAGAGAAATATGAGCAAGGTCATTGTTTCCTTAATTAGGATTTACTTGGGTTTACTAATTTTTGTTAGTAAAAGGACAAGAATTGCTGTTACAGGCCTGTTTCTTTTAGGATATTTTGCAATACTGCCATATCTCTCCAAACAATCCCTATGCTTAAATTCATATTATTGATCATTAGATCAGCATTATTGTATGAGTCAGAATTCAAATTTGGCCTTAAGTCAGTACTTGAAAGGATACAGGTCAGTTTTTGATGTTGCTGTTTAAATAAGGAGATCAGATTTTCCCATCTATGTATAGAAAGACTTCTTGTACTTGGTGTCACTGTCACTGGTGTCCACTTGGTTTCACGTGGGCGAGAACAGGCCGGTGGGTAAACACAGCCTTTTGATTTTGTAAATACAGCAATTTCCCCATGATCTGTTGTCTCTGATGGACACCCTAGAACAGTTTGTCCATCACTGATGGGAACAAGAACAACCTCCATTTGCTCATCGGTGTCTTACCCTTGATAATGAGAAATGCTGATCCCTGAAGATCTTGGCTCAGCAGCTCTGAAGATCATCTGCTCTCCTGCTTAATTGCTGTTCATAGGAAATCTTTGCATTGAAATATGACAGCAGCTGCAGTGAACAGTTGCTGTCACTTGAGAAATAATTATTGTTCTGTCACATGAGAGCGGGATTAATAATGATTATGTGACAATTTAGTTAGAGGGGGTGTGACACATAGTTTCTCACCTGGAATATCAGGTAGGATAATCAGCATAAGAGCAACTTAGTCCAGTGTGCTCCAGTGCCTTCAAGAATTGGTGCGTAGGTGTCAGCTGGAAAAACTTCAAATGAGGTTAAGTTGGAGCATCCCTTGAGAGTGCAGTTACTTTTAGTTCTTTGTGCTATTCCTGTGTCCTTTTTTTTATTATAACTTTTAATTAAGGTTACATTTTCAGTCGTGTTTTTACCTTGCAGATGTAATGAAGGACGTATTGGAAGACTATGTGAATGTAGCACAGATGAAGTCAATAGTGAGGATATGGATGCTTACTGCAGGAGAGAGAACAGTACAGAAATCTGCAGTAACAATGGAGAATGCATTTGTGGACAGTGTGTGTGCAAGAAAAGGGAAAACACCAATGAGGTGTATTCTGGCAAATACTGTGAATGTGACAACTTCAACTGTGATCGATCAAATGGTTTAATCTGTGGAGGTGAGAGATGTTTCAGCTTTCTGCAGGCAAAGCTGGCCAACAGTTTACAAGTCTGTCTTCTCTACCCAGTAGAGATGGGATACTTAGCTAAAGGATTATAGCCACTTGATAACAGAGATGAGAATATTGACAGATTTAGTGATTGAAAACACTTGTCTATTAATAAAACAGCCCTCTGAACATGTAGTCTGTTAATGCACATTTCACCTTCCTTGAATCACAGCTCCAGGAAGGGTGTAAAGTGAACTGGACTTCTGCTGTTTATTGCAGAATTACCCTCAGGTATTGTAGTAAAGAAGGCTGAGACAACTGTCCTGAGACTGTGATGCTGTAATGGCTCAGTGTAACCACTGTGTCAATAGAAAGAGAGAATGCCCTCAGCTTACTTGTAATAGTGAGTGCTTGACTTTGGTGCTTGACAGGATACCAGTGAACTGCTTGACACTGTTCTGAAAAAGGTAAGTGAAGACTAGAATGTGCAAGATCCAGAAAAACACCTTAAGCACTTGAATCAAGACATTGAAGATAGTTAGTTCCTGAAATCAAAAGCAATTTAAAAAATCATTCAACAGCCAGTATCTAAATTATTTTGCTGCTTTGCATGTGGAAGTATCCAGTAGGAATATAGCAACTACCTCAGTGTTGTCTGTGATACAAAAATAAAACAGAGAAGCCACTAAGCTCTGAGTGATGAGAATACCTCATTTGTGTGATTTGCTCAGAATCCACTGTTGCTCACCAGTTCCACAAAGAATGGGAGCAATGGTGGTGGTGTTCCAGAACACACGGTGAAAGGAAAGTATTGACTGAAACACTTTGTTCTCAGTGGAGAAGAATGGCTGTAGCTCAAGGTCTTTTCAAGTCATCCAGATCAAGATAAACACATCTTGTTTCTTGTGTAGAGTGTAAGCAGCATGAAGTTGGGTTGGGCTTGTGAGGTCAGAAGTACAGCAGCTGAACATTGGTGTCCTGTGGAGCCAAAGTGTTTCCTTTTTCTGTATTTTGAATACTCAGTTAGTGCTTTCCTCATCTTTTTAAGTCTTACTTTATACATTTGTATAGTGATAGATATGAAGACAGGAGAGGTTGGTTTATCTGTACACATGCAAAAGTATGAACTGAAGCAGCGCTGTAATGCTCTCCACCCAGGGGATATGGCCATCACATTATACAGTTCTTGATCTGATTTCCCAAGTCTTGTTATTTTGTTTATGAAAGGAAACCCAAATGTAGGAGAATGGGTAAAGGGGAGAAATGCCTGCAAGTAGTTCTTCAAGGAGCTAAAATTTGTTTGGTACCTCTTAGTTCATTAACGTCTTCATTATCTCTTCACCCTGATTTCTTTTGTCTACCCTGAGGTGGTGAACATTTATTTCTCACTGTCCCAGGTTTTATGTTAGACTTGATTTCATTGCAATACCTTTTCATTGCCCAGGAAACGGGATCTGCAAGTGCAGAGTGTGCGAGTGTTTCCCCAACTTCACCGGCAGCGCCTGCGATTGCTCCTTGGATACTACACCGTGTATGGCATCCAATGGGCAGATCTGCAATGGAAGAGGAACCTGTGAATGTGGCACCTGTAACTGTACAGATCCCAAATTCCAAGGCCCCACGTGTGAAATGTGCCAGACTTGCCTCGGTGTCTGTGCAGAGCACAAGTACGTACCTAGAAAACCAAGTCCCAGCTTCTGTGCGTTTGAGTTTGTGATATTTATATGTGAGGATTTTTAAAACAAAGCTCTTGATAGTTAAAACTTCAGCTAAGCTTTTTGCTTAAAACTTTTATTCTGAAATACTATTGAAAAAGACTAACCTGACAGTCAAAAACTAAACCTAGGCTTGTGTGGGCCAGTGAAATTTGCATCCCTCCCTTTGAAAATCCAGGTTTTTAGAAATCTAGCATTTTCTGCATGAAGACTTTGGAATAAGTTTAGGATTAGTGGCTGAGCTGGCTGGTTCCTGTGCAACTCGCTTTGTGCTGAGAAAAAACCTTGGTCTTTTTACTATAAAAATCCTGTTCAATCTGCTTTTTTCAATGAATTATTCAGTGATACCCCACTGTAAAGCTTGACATTCAGTTTGTTCTTTTTAACCTGTCTCAGACACTGTTCCACTGTAAACACCCTGTTCTTACAGTGCCTCCTCTGAGAGTATCCATTTTCCAGGTAGAGGTGTTGAAAACGTTTGGGGTTTTTTCTGTCGTCTGATCTTGTGGGTCATTCCGGGAAAGGGGAATTTATGAAAAGGGCTTTTGTTAATCTCAAGGTACATAAATGTTCTGACAGATATAAAGCCATGTCTTGCTTTATTTTTTCCTGACCTTTACAGCAAAAGGGTTGCTTTTTCTTGGGCTTTTTTCCTTATGTTTTCTCCTGAACGTTTCTTTAGATTAAATGCTAGAGATCTTTCATGGACATACTGAAAAGCACTGCTTCTGTTTTGTGCTTCTCCAGGGACTGTGTTCAGTGCAGGGCTTTCGACAAGGGCGAGAAGAAGGAGACGTGTTCCCAGGAGTGCATGCACTTCAACATGACGCGCGTGGAGAGCCGGGACAAGCTGCCGCAGCCCGGGCAGCCCGACCCCCTGTCCCACTGCAAGGAGAAGGACGTGGATGACTGCTGGTTCTACTTCACCTACTCTGTCAACTCAAACGGTGAAGCCAATGTCCACGTGGTGGAGACCCCAGGTAGGAACACAGTGTTGCCTGTTCTTCATTTGTTGCTAATTTGTGCAGCTGTTGGGTGCTACAAAGTACCTCTGGTTGATTTGGGGGAGTTAAATGCATTCAGAAACAGGTACCTGTTCCCTGAGTGACAGCTGTGCGTGTCTGAGCGACTTTAAAAAAACTGAAGTCTCCGTAGATCTAGATTTTTCAAACCCTTAGGCTGACAGAAACAGGTCCTGGTTTTTAAAAACAAAAAGTAAATCAGATATGTGTACTTGTTGAAACATTTCCTGTTTGCACTTGGTGTACTTTCACGCTTATTTTATCTCTCCTGTAGCAAGTCCTATTTAGATAAATTTTGATTTTTTTTTTTTTTAACTAGGCTTGTACTACATGTTATAAGCAATGGTGTCTGTGTGGTTTTGTTGCTTTTTTTCTTTTTGTTTTCTTAATAATTTGGAATCTACATCATTTGGAAATCATAATAATTTGGAAGTCCACATAAAATTGTGTACCATGTTGCAAATTGTTTGAATTATTTTATGATGGCAACCTTTACTTTTACTTAACTGAGGTACCTTCAATAATAGATCCCAAAAGCATTTTGCTTAGTTAATCCTTAATAGATCAATCTTCTGATAGAAAAAAAAGTGAAAACAATTCTATAGCTCCATCAACAATTTACTCTTTGTTTACCTGGAGTATTGGTAGTTTGAATCACTGGATGTTGCATCTAACAGTGCAGAATTTCTGATTTTGTATATTAGTAGTTTGTGGTCTCCTGATTTTTATAAACTTGGTAGAAAATGCACATGTTAAAGGTTTAGTTCTGTAATATATACTTGAGAAATTTTCAGAATTGATCATTTTGATGATCGTCACTTAACACAGATCAGTGGCTCTTAGAAATAAATACAGCCTCAATTCAGAGTGTTTTAAATTCTCTACAAAAGTAGTCCACAGTATGGAGGAGGAACCTGAGCCCTGTCTCCTAGGACAAGCCATACCTGCCCTACGCTCCTGGGGCCTGATCTTCATGAATAAACTTCTGTTGTCTTAGCACCTTAATTTTGTGCCATACAAGTGCTGAAGGAACAAGCTCTGGCCAGTAGAGCTGTATTCTGTGGAGCGGATACTTGTTCCTGACTGGCTCCCAAGGAATTCCTGTCATGTCCCTTCCCGCTTCCCTCACTCTTGCAGAGGCAGCTATGAAGGAATCTGCAGTGTGGGGAAAGCTGTGTTCTATCGACAGTTGTTCTGTTGCACAGAAGCTGGATTAATTTGCTTCTGATTGCTTCAGTCTGTGCACTGAGCTCTGCAAAAGCCTTTCTTCAGTTTGTGCTTATTGGGAATTTTATTTTAATAGTGGAGTTGGATTTTAATTTTCAGGATTATTATTTCTGTGTCAGCCACTTTAAGTCACTTTGCATCTCATCACAGTCTACAACTTCCTCATGAGGGGAGGAGGAGGGGCACTGATCTCTTTTCTGTGGTACCCAGTGACAGGACGCCGAGGGAATGGCCTGAAGTTGTGTCAGGGGAGTTTTAGGTTGGATACTGGGAACAGGTTCTTCACCCAGAGGGTGACTGGGTGCTGGAACAGACTCCCCAGGGAGTGGTAACAGCACCAGCCTGACAGAGTTCAGGAAGCATTTGGACAATGCTCTCAGGCACAGGGTGTGACCCTTGGGGCTGCCCTGTGCAGGGCCAGCATTTGGGCTCAGTGATCCCTGTGGGTCCCTTTCAGCTCAGGATATTCTGTGTTTCTGTATGTGGGGCCTGTTCTGCTGGGAAGCATTTGTGCTCCAGCTGCCATCACTTTGACTTGGAGCTCTTGCATGTTTAAAATACAATTGCTGGTTATTTTACTCTTAATATGCAGATAAATAGCTTAAAGAGTTAGCAGTGTATAGACTTCATCATCAGAACAGGAGTTGTTCTGTTGCTAAGATCAAGCACAAATTAGAAGAATAAAAATAAGCTGGAATGTTACAGGATGTACATATTCCAAAAATTCCATTATTTGAAAGAAAAGTAGCAGTGGCATATCTGATATTCAAAATACTGGCTTCAGTACAAAATCAAACATTAGCAGCTCCTGGATATGTATTACCTTTACCATTTTGTAAAATTGTGTTTGCCTTGCATTGTTCCCCAGAGTGCCCCAGCGGTCCTGACATCATTCCCATTGTAGCTGGTGTGGTTGCTGGAATTGTTCTCATTGGACTTGCATTATTATTGATTTGGAAACTACTAATGATCATTCATGACAGAAGAGAATTTGCTAAATTTGAAAAGGAGAAGATGAATGCCAAGTGGGATACGGTGAGTCAAGAAGTTTTTCTATGTATGAAAGCTGCAGTAGCGGAGGAAAACCAGAATATTTTTGTTCATGTGCTTTAAAGTGTTTCAGATTGTAACCTGTCCTCTTAGAGAAGTACTTCTTGAGGCAGAAAAGAGAGCAGTAACTCGGGTTTAAATAACATTTCAGAGAGAAAATGTGATGGTGACAGAACAGCTCAGCTTTGCAGTTCTACCACGCTTCACAAGATATGATTAAAACGTTTATTACAAAGATGAGTCACTTCTGTAGAAAGCAAAGATGAAAACTTTGTGCTCATTGAGGAGATCTTGTAAATACTCACACAAGGGTTAGTTGGGAGACTTCCATAAAGTCACAAAGTCATGGCTGGTACTGGTTTGTTAAAATCTTCCCAGCTCTTTGTCAACAGAGAAATGTGCAAGGAAAACAAGCCTATGGTCTGTAGGCTTTTGTGAGCTGTGGAGTCGCTGCCTCTGGACAATGTCAGGAGTCTACTCATCAAGAACCCCTTCACTACAGTTCTGTAGAATTCAACACCCCCATGTGCTTGATAAGAATTTTTTTTTTTTAATTGTCCTAAGGAAGCCTTTTGGTTTTATTTAAGAAAATTAATTAATTCTGTACTGGGGAAAAAAAAATTACTAACACTTTCCTTTATATATAGCATGATTTTTTTTCAGTGATAGTTGCGAATGTTGCTTTTCTTTTCCTGTTGAATTGTTCGACACTGACCGTTTCTTTTACTTCAGCAAGAAAATCCAATATACAAGAGCCCTATTAACAATTTCAAGAATCCAAACTATGGACGTAAAGCTGGTCTCTAAGTCTCAGTTTGTATCTCCTTTCATTTTCTTTCCTGTTTTTTCCCCTTTGCATGTCACTTCAAACTCACTGTGTGTCACAGTCAGTTAATCACAGTTTGAGTCTTGCTCAGTCTATTCACTGCTGCTTTGATTGTGGGGTTTTCAAGACTGCAGCTTGAAAAATTTTAACTGGTTTTGACAGCAAACTGCTTACTTACTAATACTACCAGTACTGGCTTAAGCTATTCTACAAGTGATTTTAAAATTTTTTTTGTAAATGTGTGGATACACAGTAGAACAGCTCTTAGGATTGAAGAATATCTGTGAATTGTAGAGAGACACATAGGGGAGGCTTTGTCTTCTATTTCCTCAAATCAGCAGTCACTTTGCTTAAAATCAATGTTTGCTAAGCTAGATTAGATACTCCTAAAATATCCCAGCCTATAAATATCACTGTTTTTATTAGAATAGCTCTGTGAACATGCAGAGTAGCCTTACTGGTTTGGTTTTTTTTTTGTAAACTGCTTTGACTTATTAACCTAGTATAGAAGTAGTCTGTAATTAAAGTATGAAATGCATATACTCTACTAATTTTGTAATTAAACGTGCATCTTATTTTCTTCATCCTTATTTCCATTGAAATGGGCAATATCAGTCCTTGTAGCCCAGTCAGCTTGAGGGTATCTATAGAAAAGAAACATTAATAGGAGAGGAGGAAATATTCCTCTCTCTAGAGGCATTTTTAACTCTGTTTCTTACTCCCTCCTAAACTCAGCCTGAGCACCTCATTTGTTTGGAAACGCTGAGTTCAGTTCTCTTCACGCCCAGCACACCAGGAGTCACGGCAGTGTCCAGGAGGGGAAGTCAGTGAAGCAGAGGCGATGAGTAGATACCTTCTGTAGACTCTCAGATTGCCCTTCCACGAGTGCTCGAGGTGTTCTCCTTCCCTGGGACCCCCAGCTGCTGGGGAGGAGTGAAAGGGAGGGTGAGATGGGGAATGGATGCCAGGAGAGCACTGAGAGATAAGTAGTGCAGAGATCAGACTAGAAGGGAGGGGAATGAAAAAGCTGGGAATGTAGCACATCCCTTAGATGTCCATAGGGTTTTTTTCAGAAGCCAGTGGAAGGGAAGGATCTGTATCTCTAATTTTATACTGTCTGCTGTCTCCCTTTTTCAGTGTTGCACTCAAAAGATTTTGTAAAGGAAAAAATAAGGGGAGAAGGCAGAAGCTGAGAGTATTTAAGCTCTTACTTGCTCACACTGTGACAACAGTTCCAAATATTTTGTGTAGCATTCTGAGCCCTTCCTGATGAAATATCCTTTCCTTTTCATTTGCAATCACTTCACTTTCCAGTGTGTCCAAAATGGGTTGTAAAAAATGTTCCTTTTGCCTGCTACATCAACCACATTCACCTCCTTTTCATTTTTCTTCCCGGAGTCAATTATTCTGGGGAGAAAATTGAGCTTTTGATTGTTTCTAACACTTCACATACTCCATCTGGTTAAGTCTCTGTTACCTGTTCTGCTGATCACTTAATTGTGTACTTTCTGTTGCATGCAGGACAAGCACCTAACAAACCATATGGTGTGTAACTTCCATTCTGTGCTCTTGTTCTCTACCCTGTGACTCTTCAGGATGTAATGTCCTTGATGCTGCCATTTCTCCTCAAAATGTATTTCCTGCAAAAAGCTGTCCTCTGGTGTAAATGGAGGGATTGACTTCTGCCTTTTTGCTTCACTCAGATGTGAAGGTTAAAAGTGTGAAGGGATGTGTTTTGCATTTTTTTAAACATGACTTCATAATTTTTGGTATTCATAGAAATATTAGAACTCTGGGGAGGGAGGGAGGTGGGTTTATCTTCATGGACCACCAGAAAGGAGGAAGTCAGCATTGTCAGAGTAGGTGAGCCATGAGACATAAAGCAAGGTCCTCCTTTTCCCTATAGATAAGATTTTCTGGTGGTTTTAGATTATTCCATAGCCTCTCATTTAGATGAAGAGTTGCCTTGTAATGTCAAGGCATCTGAAATCCCCTTATAAGAAAATCATACCGCAGTGGGTTCCCTCCAGGTGTGTGCATACACAATTAAATTAACTTTGTGCAGTTTGTGTGACCCTGCCCCTCTCCCACAGCCATTGCCCACGCACAGGCTGGGGCTCTGTGGTGAGGGCACTGCAGCACCCTGGAGTTTGTCATGGACCAGGTACCCAAATAGCTCCCTGGTGCTGGCCCATGATGGCAGATGATGCCACGGCATCCTGGTGGTCAATGCTCAAGGCAGCTGGGTCAAACTGAGTTCTGTTTGCCCGTTTTCTACCCCAGTCAGCCATAAAAGCTTTGGTGCAGTCACCCTTGGAACAAGTCTGAGGATGAATTCCTTCTGGACTGAAAAGCTGCATCACAAATTTAAAACACAATTTAAAGCTGCTATATGTAATGAATGACATTACCACTCCTGCATGGGGATACCCTGTGCATTGCTAAGCACCTTCAAACAGATTCCAGATTCAGTCATCTTGAATTTCACAAGTGATAAACACATTTATATTAGACACTAAATCTGTAGTAATTTGTTTAGCCTTATTAGCAGCTACTGATTAAAATGAAAAAACCCACAAACAATTCAAAGTGCTCAAAAATCGCAGGGACTTGTTCTTCCCCTTAGATTTTATGCCTGTAATTTACGTTGCTGCTGAACGATAACCATGCTCTGAGTGTGGCAGTGGGAATGTCATGTTTTCAGTGACTCCCGTACAAATTGCTGTATTCAGTGAACGCTGGTTTGTGGCTCCAAGGATGGATGGAAATGGGAATGGCGGTGCCCTCTGGCGGCCGCCCGGGCCCGACCGTGGCCTCGCTCTGTCCATCCCTGGAGTGGCCAGGACACGGTCCGGGGTGGACACGGGTGAGATGGACACAGTTTGGGATGGACACGGCCCCGTGTTCCTGAGAAATAGCGCTGGACATCAGCGGGGGCTGGACATAGTCACAACCAGCTCTTGAACAATGTACGTGCAGGAGTTTTAATTCTCTTTCTTGCAGTGACTTAGGTCTTACACCCACTGTGAAGGTAACTTCAGTGACTGCTGAAACAGTGAGTCCCTGCAGCAAAAGGAATAAGAAGGTTTATTGAAATCCTGTATAATAGTTTCATCTTTATGCAACACTGTTGTCCTCTCAACAGCCCAGTCTAGCTGAAAGTGAATATTGTTGCAAAAGCATAGCTCTTTATTTCAACTGAAGGTACTTTTTAAGAAGTGCCTCCATCTTTATTTTACTCAGGATTTCACTCAGTCTTGTATGCAGTTATTGTTTGTTAATTTTAAAATTTTAATTTTGGTTTAAGTGTGCATGGAGTTTTCAGTTACAGGGGCATGTGGCAAATGTGTTTTCCCTAACTCTGCATGCTTAAACCAGTGTATTCTCTGCAGTGGCATAAAGAAAAGGGAGTTATTTAAAACCAATAATATTTGTCTAAGGCAGCAAGTTTGGAATACCATGTTTTAGTGGCCAGTTAAAAAACTGGAATGCTGCTAATGTCTGAAAGTTTATACCCTCTGCCAGCTGTGAGGGGCCCCGAGCGGGGTGAGCATCACGTTGGATTAGTGGGCGTTTATTTGAATGATGAGATGTCTGCAGGAGGCCCTGCCAAGCCAGGCCCAAGGTGGGGTGTGGCTGGAACAGCCAGGGCTGTACCAGAAGAGAACTGCAGATCCATCAGGTGCCTGTGTTGCAGTTACAGGCAGTAGAGCTTCAGGAGACATTTTGCTGATCATATGTCAGGTTGGGTTAAGCTGAATAGTTGTGAATATTGACTAAATCTCCATTATTTGTGATGGGAACTGAGACACTCACCCAACATGGGGAGACAGCTGCTCAAGTGCTTTGCCCAGTGGCCAGAATCCCACTGTGTGCTTCTGAGAAGTGCAAGTACAAGGGAAGGCAGGACAGGGTTTCAATGTCCTTATAGGGCTTACATTAAATCAGGAGCATGAAAATTTCAATTCTGACTTCTTTTCAAAAAGCAGTATAGTAAAAAATTTGCAATCTTATTATGCAAATCAGATTTTAAGCCTGATTTCAGGTTCAAATTAGTTGTATGAGTAGCACCTAGCAAATTTCCAAGTTGTAGTCCTGACCTTTAGACCCATTCCCACACTGTCTGGTGGAAGTTCTTTCTCTTTTACAAACTAGAAGATGTGAGTGTATGCCCCCTGTATGTGCTGGGGGAGTCTGTTCTGTAGAATGTTGGAGGCTGACAGCACAGTGTAACAATTATTACATAATGCCCTGCCATGGGAGAGCTGTACAATAACTTCTACTCTGCATATGATGCAACCTCTTAAGCCTACAGACTTCCTCTGCATTTATTGGTTTATATATATATATATTTAAGAATGCTCCATTAAAACTTATCAGGGAAATAAGCAACATACATTGCCAAGAACGTTGAGACACAAAGAGATACTTCAGTACCAGATTAAAGCCCTCATCCCTGGATGTTTTTCCCATTTCATTTGCATATTAATATTGCAAAACCTTTTGCTAAAAGTATTGGGGAAGGTCATAATTTTGCATTGATTAATTAGTCTGTCTGAGAACTAGCCACATCACACAATTTCCATGATTTAAAATTTAAAAAACCCAACCAAATGTTACTCCTCATCCCTTCCCTGACCAGTAGGTGATACACTTTTAATCAAGACAGCATTTGCCTGGGAACTGATAGAAGGGGGAAGGTTTTTTTGCTGTTACCCTGTATTTGTGAAGTACAGCCAGCACTGAACACCCAGCTCCTCCTTCACCTCTGCCCAGAGGACGGTGACTCAGATCTTGAGAAGACTGAACAGAGAACTTTGACTTCCATTGTGCAGCAATCCAGGTTCTGGCTGGACAAGTCTCTTGAATCTAGGCAAGATTAGATGTGCCTCCTTGCTCTTTACATGTTAGAGAGCATGGCTTTGAGGAGAAATACCCTTTTTCTGTGAAAGGAACCACAACATCAGTCAGCTGCACTGTTGTTGACGTGGACCAGTTACTTGTCCTATACTGGGCCTTGCAAACAGAAGGCAACAAACTTCCCGGGAACTGTGATGAGAAAATTCCACACCAAGTGAGGTTCTTGCTTGCCTTGTCACTTTTGGCACATTCTGTGCTATTCCTAGTTCGTTTTCCAAGTTTATGACCCTGAGAAATAGACACCTGATGTTTGTTAACAGGAAGCCTCCTTTAATTGACTGCAGGAAAGATTGGTTTAACCTGAAATATTGTAAATGGTGCATAATTTAATAGAGTTGAATTAATACGTTGATATAGATCATCTCAGACTGGGGGGAACTTTGAAGGGGCAGAGGTTCCCCCTTACTGCTGCTGAAGGCCAGAACAGCACTTGGGCTGGCATCTGCACTGAGCTGAACGTTCTCAGGACTCAGCTGTGTGTGCACAGAAGAGCTTCATGCTGGCAGACAACATTCATTTAGGCTGACGTTCAGGCTGTGATAAGAGCTCAGAACTGCAACTCCAGGCCGTTCTAGGAGTGGCCCTTTCTCCTGGGAAGATTTATCTGTTAATTTTGAGTTCAGGCTGTTCATCTGAGGTGTGCGAGGATGTCATAAATGGAGTAAGATTTACTGAGATAGAAGGAAACCTGGGAGAAAAGGAAGCTTAAAATAAGTTTAATTTAGAGGTTTTTAAAGCTCAGCAAGAGAGATGTAAGCTATTGTTCTGTAGGCTTGTCTCATATCAGTAGAAATAATGTTTTTATTACAGCATCTGCACCAGTACAGAAGTTTCTTTGTTTTATCTCTACTTTTTGCCCATGTGGGGGGTTTGGGAGACCTGCAGGAATAAAATTAAAATTACGAGTACTGAATGTTCACTAATAAATATTTACTGTGTATTAGCAGAATACTAGAAGTCTTTCCCCTTTGTTTCTAGAATTAAATTACAATGTAAGATAAGCTGTTTAAATGTTTATTATAGCAGAATGTGGTCTGTGGTCAGTCCTGGTGTCAAACAACATTGTTTACAATTCTATTCTAATGTATAAAATGCCCTGGGCTGCAGAGCCCTGGGCGATGGCTCAGCCCTGAGATGACACCTGAGGTTCAGCTGCCTCCAAGGAATTCTGTGGTGCAAATGGAATAGGATCCTGCTAACCCTTTGCTTTATTTATTAGCTGTGCATGCCTTTGTTCAAGTTGCTAGAAGGAAAACTAGTTTGACTTAAGCTGTTTATGTGTACAAACAAAGCATTAATGGGTAATTTCTTATGCTAATTTTTATGCTTCTTGCCAACATGTTTCTTTTTTCATATCTTTAGATGTTAATATAACTTTTTTTCTTTTTCTAGGGTGAAAATCCTATTTACAAGAGTGCAGTGACGACTGTGGTCAATCCTAAATATGAGGGAAAATGAACACTGCTTGTATAATTTCACAACACTGTATGCAGCATAGCAATTTTTGTAGTCACAATAAGATAGGTTTAGGGCAAACTGCAGTGATTTTACTAATTCATTACATATAGGTTTGTTTTCCTGTGTGAAAATGTACCATATGTAATTTTTTATTTTTTTTTTTTGTTGTTGTTGTTGTTTTTCTTTTTTTTTTGCAAATAAGAGTAATTGGTGCCAGAGGTTGGAGGAAAAAAAAAAAACTTGAGACTGTGTAGCCTAGTTAACCCAGGTCACATGGTGCCTTTCTGACCTTTCCCATTCCCATGCTGTGAATCCAGGTCTTCTGCAGGGCGTGATGCTGCATGGCATGACTGGGAGGGAAGGGGTTAAAGCAATCAGCATGAGGGCTCTGCCTAGCCATTTAGTATTATTAAACTTTTTAGCTTTACAGGGAAATCAGGGCTTGAGTTTGCAGATGTAATTAAACTCATGTAGCATGGAGCTGGTGGTTAATTGGTCTCTGACTTGCTAGATGTGTGATTAAGTATTTGCTAAGTTGACTAAGCTGGAAGGGAGCAGTGTAAAAGACTGAAAAGTGTGTGCATTCTTACCTTTGATTTTCAAGTTGCATATTGCCAGGTTATGGTTAAAACGAAAGGATTTGAGAAGAATGTTAAGAAGGAAAAAATAGCTTTAAAACATGTGCCATTACTGAAGAAGTTGCTGACTGGTAACTTGCTTAGATTTTCTTTGTAAATTCAAGCCCTGGGTGGCAGTATCATGAAGTACCTTACCAAGACATCCTCAGATCACCTAAGGGCCTTATGTGATGCTGTGTCTTTATTCTGTAATGTTTCTTTGGTTTAAAGCCTGGTGCTTTGTCACCCTTCTAATCTTTTTAACGTATTTGGTTGCGATTCTTTTTGTAATATTTTTGTATCAACACAAGCTTTTTTTTCCTCTTTTTTTTTTATTTGAGCAGTCTTAGCTGTAAATTTGCCTTTACCCTGTAGCTAAGATTGCATAGTTTGTCATGTGACAAGTCACACATCATTCTTGACATGTGCCATGTATATTTGCCTCTGACCATGCATCATAGTCATATTCTTGTTTTAAGTGCCTTTTTATTTTAACAGATGTTCACTTTTTACAGTGCTATTACGGAAGTTATTTATTAAATAAAAGTACCTTAAAATACTTGGTCTCGTCTCTTTATCTTGTAGAAGTGGATACTATTCAAAAACATGAGAACTGTGTCTCTGCAAGGTAATAATTGTAATAATACCAAATATGCCCTGAAAGGAGTTAAGTTCATCTTGGGTAACAAACATGAGCTGTTGTAAAATGCCCAGGGGTTGGGTGCAGCACCTTGTTACGTGCAGGGGCTGTTGGTGTGAAGTCCCCAGAGCTCATTTGCTTGTGTGCTAAAGAAGTTCTGTAGTTTAATAACTGTTGCAGCAAATGGGCTGTTGTTTGGTCAATATTCTTTCACAACCCACAGCAAATGAGAAAAATCGCTACATTTTGTAGGAAAATAAGGTCTTCTGAATTTTTTTTTTTTTTTTGAAGAGTACAATGTTCTAGGTAGATTTATCAAACCTACTTTGCAATTAAATATGAAGTATATTAATGGAATCGTGGGGCTTTTTTAGCTGTTGGTACTTAGGTTATCCTGAGGCACTGTGGGGATCTGTTCTGAACGTTCCTTTTAACAGATCCCCATCCAAGGGCAGAAGGAGCCTGGTTTCCATGGAGGGGGAGGATGTGAGGTGTCTGTCTGTCTGTCTCCATGTTGCTGTGAGGGAAGCAGATCTCCAGGAGCAGCTCCTGCCCAGGCTGAGTGTGCCAGCCCAGCAGCAGGAGGGATGGGCCCTGTGGGTGTGTCTGCACTTCCACCCACGGGCCTTCCTTCTGGGCAGCGGGCAGTGGGACAGGGAGCAGGCTTTTGTTCCTGTCCGTGTTTCCCGGTGCTGTGTCCTGTGTCCTGTGTGTGCTCTGTGTGTGTGCACTGCACAGCCCTGCTGGGAGTGCACACTCCAGCTCAGCTCCTGATGGGCCTAGGGACACAGAGCTGCTGCAGTCTGGCTGCCTGTGGGCTCCTGGATTTGGCAACAGGAGCTTTTTCTGATGGTTGGTACCAATGAGAGCAGACTCAGGATGAGAAGAAGCTGTGCAATAATTTAGCCTGTGGTGCTTCATGACAGAGTCCCGCCTCAGGGAACTAAAATATCCTGAGGACACCATCTGACCTGGCCAGGAGATTGGATACAAGTGGCAGCTGCACCTGTATGAGCAGCTCATGTTGTCTGTTCCTCTTGATACCGATTTTACAGAATTGTCTTCACAATGGATGAGATTTTATTTGAGACATTTGAGAACTTGCCTCCCTTTCTAATGCTTTGGTCACTTCCCAACGACACTGAGGATTTTCAGTAGCCCCATAAGTAAAGATGCAGAAATTTCGTCTAAACACATTCTGTATTGCTTGTCCATGAAAACTGAGACAAAGCAGCTTGAACAGAAAGGATTGTTTCTGACCTTTATGACTGTTGGTTTGTCAACATTCTAGAAAGATGAATCCCAAATTTCTTGTTTGGACTGTGTCAAAGTGCCCTTCAGATCTGTCTTTTTACCTCTCCATCTTTCCAAGACTGCAGAGCTATTTTGAACTGTGCAGAATTAATGTCACACAGGAAGCTGACCTTTAGGAACACTGAAACATTTAGAAATGCCTGTACAGCATTACCAGTGTTCCCAAATTAGGCAAATATTTAATTACATGTGCCTTAACCTGGTTGTGTCCACTCATTATGCTACATGTTCTGCAGTTTCCTTAAGTCTGGTTGCAGAACGCTTTTTGTGGATTTGTAGGCTGCTTTTTCACAGAGATACTAAGGGCTTTGAATTTAAGTGCCCCATTAGGAGAGCTTTTCTAAACCCGTGTTTGAACTGGATTTCCAGTAGCCACTTCCAGGCAGATGGAAGCTGCTTATTATCTCCAAGTGAACAGTTGCTTAAATGAGGGACAACAGCTGCCATCCTACAGGATCAGATTCAGGATGTCACATATTGTAGGATTTGCTTTAAAGCAGGATTGGATGATCCAGCTAAGAGAGAAGGTGTAGTTAAAATATGATAAAATGTAGGCACTGGGAACCAGAAGTAGTTGTGAATCCTTCTTGGTTTGTAAATACTGACCTCAGGTACTGACCCTGAACTCTGCCAGCTGGCAAAGCAGTGAACTCTTACAGTCAATAGCAGTGCATCAGTTCAGGAGACTGATCCCACACAAGCCACATATAAGATCCCAGCAGTTTACCTGTTTTAAAATAATTACAGTTAATATACCCATAGTCTCACTTTTCTTAACCCATCCATTTCCCCAACTCCTGTCTAGTAACTGAAGAGCTAAGCTAGAATTGTAATCATCAGGTTTTCTTGTCCTGGATTGAAACTAACAACAGAAGTACAAGTCAGCTAAAGAAAATAATTCTCTGTAATCATGCAGTTTATTAAATAACATCCATGAACTAATTTTGCCATAATATGTTGAGCCTCCTGCCTTAAACTGCCTCTAGGGGGCTTGGAAAGTAGTCTTAGCACAGTCTTGAGCACTTACACATGAGGAGATCTAGACTGATAAATGTGTGATGCCCATGGGATGCTAATGGGTTTTTTTTTGCTTTTCTGCAAAATCTGCAATATGTTTTCTTTCCCATAACAAATAAAAATTCATTCTCTGAGGAGTATAGAATGCAAGCAGGAAAAAAAAAGAGAAGCTTTTAGTTAAGTAAAACACTGATGAAGTAGAAATGGTGACTATGTTCTAGCTACACAATTCTACTGTTTAGAGGGTGGTTTCTTCCCACTTCTGGGTTTCTTTTTGAAAAATCAGAGTTGCTGCCAAAGCATTTATCTAGCAGAAAGAAAATATTTATTAGTAACTATGAATACAACTACGAGAATACAGATTGCTGCAACATAATTCCAATGAATGTCCATTAATGATAAATACATTAACCCCATCTCAATAAAGTAAATAAATTGCAGATAGAAAAAAACTGTAGGACATAATTTTAAAGTACTTGAGAATGTTTTTAACGAGGGTGCTGACATAGCATAATGTCAGAATAGTAATAATAAAATCAGAATAATATCACAAACTATAAAAATATGACAATTGTTGGGATATTATCATTGCAAGACTGAGAAAAGTCAAGTCATCTATGACAGTAATGCCTAATTGCAAAATGGGAAAATAAAAATTTAATTCAAGGAGGTGACTATAAGTATGTTTGAATGGAAGCACCAAATTTTTCTTGGCCACCAAAGAACCTGTTCAAGGAAGACATTGGAAAGATCACACAAACAGAAGGATGGATTAAACAGGCAGTAAAAGCAGCTGATCAAAGTAAGATGTCCTTGAAAAACCTGAAAATAAAAAAGAATAGAAATTTAAACATTAGAAGTATGCTAAAGAGGATTTAGTGGCTCATGAAAGGCACAAGAAATAATACACTGGAACAAGAAGTCTGACACCGAGATTAAGAAGGACAGTTGGAATAAAAAAATGACAGAATGTGTAAACTCATTCTTTGCTTATATATTTGTTACAGAAGTGTTTCATGAGATAGCCAACCTAACATTCTCCAGCAGAGGGCAAATACCAGAGAAATTATTCAAAATGAACTGTCAACAAAATATTCTTAGAGAGAAATCAACAGAAGGAATTGCAGCACACTGCCAAAAGCCAATGCTAATCATTTGAGAAGGCTTAAGGAACTCAAGGATGAGTGCCAGATCTCATTGCCATATGAATGGAAAATGGCTAACAAGTCTCAATTTTTAAGAGGCTTTCTGGGACTTAAAAAATACAAAAGAGTTACCCAGATGTTTCTACCACTCTCTGGCAGAAATCATAAGTGGACACTTGGGTAAGTGTAACATACTGTGGAAGAATCAGCACGGGCAGAGGGATGCCGTATCTCACAAATGTGACTTTCCTTGAGGGAATCAGCGGCATGAAAGGAGATCATTTCGTACAACTGGACTTTCCAAACCTTCTAACCATGCTTTGCATTAAGGACCATTGCAGAAACTTCCAGGAGATGTGAAGAAAGTCTTCAAAAGAATAAATAGCTATGAAAGGCAGAAGGTTAAATAAACACAGTATAGGAAATTAGTTACCAGTTCTCTAATCTGAGAGGTGCCATTGATGAGTCTTTGACGTGCTGGCATCACCCTCTCAGTGCAATCCAGGACACCATTGGCCACCTCTGCCGTGAGGGCACTGGGTCACTGCCTTGTCCTTGTGTTGTCACCAGGACCAGCAGGGTCCTCCTGCAGGGCTGCTTTCCACGACCCTAGAGCCCAGTGTGTGCTGGTGCTTGGGGTTATTCCTCCCCAAGGGCCAGTCTGGGCACTTCCCTTTGTTGAATGTCACAAGGTTTCTTCCCTTCCCAGTTTTTTCCATTCCCAGTCTGCCCAGGTACCCCTGCAGCACCAACTTCGCAGTGAACCAGCCACTCCTCCCACTTTTGTTCATCTGTGAAGGTGCTGAGGGTGTGCCCCGTGGTTCAGGTCATTCTAGGGGATGTTAAACTGGGAGGGGCCCAATGTCAAGCCCTTGGATACACCACTGGTGACTGGCCTCTAAATTGGTGCCACCAGTCACAGCCCCCTCAGCCCAGGCATTTCAGCCACTTTTCAACCCACCTCACTGTCCACTTACCTGGCATAAACTCCATCACCACGTCTGCAATGATGTTATGGCAAACGGTGTCAGGAGTTTTACTGAAGTGGAGACAACATCCACTGCTGTCCCCTTAGAAAACCATATCCACACATTTAAACCAAGCTAAAAGGTACAAATCAATCATTATTTGCACGTATTCAGTGACGGTCTCTGAACTACCTGTTGCCTACTCAGGAAATAAGATAGAGACCATCAGTGTAATGCTCAGTAACAGTCAATAAAACACACAGAATAACTAGGGATTGCTAGAAATAAAAGCAAAACAAAAAACAGTTTGGTTTTTTTTTAAGAAGGACTGGTGTGACTAAATCTTGAGTATCACTTCAGTCTCTGACTTCTCAGCAAAGATAAAGTAAAAGGAGAAAAGACACAGATGAGGATGAAATAACAAAAGTTGCATACCAGTTTCTGTACAGGGAATTATTAAATACAAAGGGATTTTCAGCCTGGAAAAGACAAGGATACCATAGTGACTTATCATGAGAGGCAATGGAGAAGGTGAATAGGGAAAGACCAAAGAGTTATCAGACAAAGCCTCAAGAAATAAATCTAAGGTACTTCTTCCCATAACCCATAAGTTATAAAATATCCTGACATACTGTGGGTAGTGTGTATTTAAAATGAACAGATAAATTCACAAAAGAGGAATTCATGATGGTATATTAGCTATAGAACCTAGCCAATATGGCTTAGTTTGAAATTGGAGATTATACTGGGAAGAATCATATTCTGTCCTCTACACATTTGCTTTTGAACACAGATGGGGAGAGGGCACTGGATTATATGAACCTTTAAACTGACTCAGAAAGGTCAGAAACCTTTGTGTTATTTGGTATTTACCATTCATGTCACAACATTGGCCAGCTGTAAGAGCCCCAGCTTCTTGGAGACCTTTCCAGTTTGATTCCAGTCCTGTAAACAAAAGCTTTCTGTTACCTGCTGCATTTTCTTTTCTATCACAAGAGAAATACTTTGCAGCAATAATTAGAAGTAAATTATATGTACTATTTTTAAATATGAATCAAAAGAAATAATAGACTTATTTCAGTAAGGCAGTCTGCCCTGCTCCTTTTTGTCATTCTAATGGGTTCATGAAAACATCCCTCCCAGAACAGAAAACAATGAATTCTTCTGATTTCCAGACTCTCCACTGATGTACAACTAGAGCACTTTTCCATAAACTTCTCAAACAGCAATAGGATGCAGTGTATATTAAGAGATCTGGGAGCTGTTGCAGAAGAGATTTCTGGCAGTAAGAGACACTTCACTTTAGTCTGATACATCCGAAAAAAATATCCTGGCTCTTACAAGTACCTGATTAGGCAGACACCCCCAGCCCACTCCTTCCTGTTCAATTCTTTCACATTGTGCATGAATTCTCCTACCAGAACAGAAAATGCAGCCATTTCAATGTAGGTTACAGGCTCTGGAATTTTCAAAGCCACCTCTAACTTGGAAGCATCCAAATACATCTACATTTCTGTAAGAACTGGTGTTTTAGTGAAATGATCCAAGTGCCAAGTAATTTAATCCCCAAACTGAAATATGATCAGTCTCTACTTCTGTTTAAAATATTGTCTAGAGTCAGCAAACAGAAAGTATTAAAAATGACATTTTATGTCAATTATTTCCTTTCACTGGCACCTTCATCCATACAGAATCCAGAGTAATGAACCCTCCCTGGGTGTGGGCAAGTATAATACAGTTCAGTGGTTGGAGAACACCACAGAGAAATAGAGTTTTATTGGACTCCATTCCTTGTTGAACCTGGGTCACTGTGCAGTCAGGAACCCAGAAATCCTTTGGACAGAAAACAGGAAGGCATGTTGCTCTGTAACAAGGTAATTATTTAACACACAGCTTTTTCTGGACTGTTCTCTTTGACTTGGGCACCTCAGTTTTTTATGAAACACCCTGCCTTAAGTGCCAGAGCAGGTAAGATCTGACCTTTGCACTGAATTCAGGCTTCTGCATCACACTAGTCATCCAGTTTTTATCAACTAATTCATTTTGAGATAGAAAATTAAAACAAAAATAACCTATTTTAATTTTACATTGGTAAGGAACACACCACAAAGCTGACAAGTATTCAGCTGGAATACACTTGGCAGAGCAGTTAATTCCATATTTATCTAATTTTGTAATAAAAATATCTTTCTACAAAACTCTACTAACTTGCAGACCTCAGCTATGCCAGCATTATAACTGCTATTAATAAATAGGGTAACTTCAACACTGCTCAAAAAAAAAATTGTTGGTTTGCATCTTCCAGAAAACAAGAATGAGTAACATCAGCTATGTTTCCTTCCTTTAGTTTTCTATTGATATTGATCTCCTAAATTATTCTATCCAATATCAAACTGATATTGTCCCCTGTATTCTTTTAGAACACTAGCACAACCATCACAACAGTAGCTCCATTACAGCTTTCTGGAAACTTTCCACTGTTTCAAGAATGGCAATAAATGATCTGTTCAAGCAGCTCCTTGATCAGCTCATTTGTTCAGTACCTTTCTGAGACAATCTTCAGCTCACAAATAAGCAAGTAACTCATGCACATGCAGACTTGAACACTACCTGCCTTGTAGCACAATATTTTCAGTGTAACAAGTTTAATATTTCTTTCCTGTTATCTGAAACATCCTATCAGTTTCATTAGAGTTTAATAAAACCAGAAAATCAGATAGAAATTAGTACAAAGCCTTTTCTGAATCAAGTTTTTCGTGCTCTTTGAAAATCTTATAAAGATTTGTTATTTATTTAAGTAATTCCTAAATAGATTCTCAGAATTTATAGTCTATCAACAGTTTTATACCAAAATGGTTTCTTCTAACTACAATATTTTATCATCAAATTTTCATACTAAGTTCATATATTAACATGTCACTAGCCACATAACAATGGCAGATAGTAATTAAGAGTTATATTTAGATATAAAACCTGTTCTAGCCAACACCTAAATCATAGCACAGTTCGTCAGAGGCTTGCAGAAGCAAGGCAGCTGCAGCTGAGCAGAGAAGATGAATACAGCCCATAAGGGTTCTGCAGCCTCAGTAGAACTGTGAGGACACAAGACAGCAATGACTGCAGTGAAAAGAACACAAAGGAAAACTCTGCATAAATTAGCTCTGCCTCCTGTGCTTTAGAACACAGGTCTTCAAGGAACTTGGCTGCAACATCACAAAATCATATTTCAAAACTCACTGAGAGCTTCCAGGTAAATTTGATTAATGTTACAAATACTTCAGTACATATTTGGACCATTAACTATATTTTTCTGTTCTATTAATTAAGTACTGAATTAGAAAGAAAAAGATTGAGGCATCTATAAAAAGAAGAATTTACAATCCTGACTTGTTCTCCCATCTTGATAGTGCAGAAGACTCTTAAGGTTTATTATCTTTTTTATCTTTTATAGTGCATAGATCAGTTTAGAATATTCATATTTCATCTAACATATTCTGAATCACACACAAGTGTTAATAATACGTATTTTCAGTTAAAATAAAATTTAAAAATAAAAGACATTTTAAGCATCCATCCTAGGACTGTCTACCAAAGCTATAATTTTTACTGACTATACATGCAGATGAATGCCCATAGGGGGTCTCACCCTCTGACCCACGTGCACTTGGCTGATCTGCTACAGAATTCTCCTCTTGCTGCAGGTCTTTCAATGTTGCTTTCAGAGTTGCAGAGCAAAAAATTCTTTTCAGCTTGTATCCTTTCTTCCCTACAGGAAATGCCAGCTATATTACTCAATTTAAAGTTCTACAAGCTTTTATAATGTAAGATTTTAAGCTACAGTGCTTACTGTTGAAAAGTGGCCTTTGCATTCTCATAGTTAATACAGTATACCGAATATTAGACACAGTAAATATTAATATTAATATTAAAAATAGTTAAAGTGAAGTTTAAAACAATTCTATAAACCGAAATGTACTATGACAAAGATATGTGTGTAACACCTTCTCGGTACAGCTTAGAGAATAAAAGCAATTCCTACCTGCTGAAATTTATACCTTTGATAATATTTTCCATTTATACTGACAATCTAGTAATGCAGACATAAATCAGAAGTATATTTTTATCTATCTTCAAGTAATATGATCCTAGATTATCAGTCTTTTAAAATGTTTATGTTTAAAAATGCTTAAGTAGCTCTCAGACAATCTAAAATATCATTTCCCATGTCAGAAGTTCAATCAATGACCATTTTCACCTATGTGAAAATAGATACTCCCTTCAGCTTTTTTTCTTCACCTCTCAAGGGAAAGAATTCTAAACATTAAAAATTGCTAAAAATAATTTCCATGTTTATAAAAAGCCAGTCTTGCACTCTTACTCCTGAGAGATATGAATGTCTCCGTGATTCCACTCCATGGACACACATGAATAAATAATACAGCATCAGACTGCAGCTGTGTGTTACCATTTGTGCTGCTTGCTTGGCTGCCTGCCAGACCCAGGGTTTCCTGCAGGTCTTTCAGATTTCATTCCAAAACTGCAAGAAGCCTTCGCTGGTTTGATAGCTCCTTTAGCTGGAAAAGCTACATTCATATTTTTCTTCAAAAACTGAGTCCTAACAAATGGATATTGAGCTTAAAATTTATTTTATATTGGAAATAACATCCATGATAAATTATTAGCCTATACTGTGAGTAATGTTTAAGAAGAAATTTCTAAGCCTTGAAAAGAAAGCTCACATTTAAACAATACCAAAATTTAAAAGTGCATAGGGAATGGAAAACAATAGCATTTCTATTGTCTTGTTAACTCTTCCCTCCTGAAGGTATTGTATTTTATATTTAAGCTCTTCAAAACAGATGATCTTCTTATTTGTATCACGATGTAGCTGTGATTCTCATTCCAGCCTCCAGATCTTAATACTTATTTTCCCACCTTACACATTGCAATAGCAGGAAGAAATTATGGTCAGACATAGGCCTGGGGATGAGTTCCTGACTCTAATTAAACCAATCACAAAATTCTCATTAACTGTGGCGGAGTCCACCACAACTCATTAAATACAATGAATTACCTGAGCGCAGCCTGTTCCCCCTGCCAGCAGCTGAGCTGCCCGTGGTCAAGGCAGGCTCTGGAATGATGCAGCTGGGGAGGAAGCTGAGGAAAGAGCTGTGCCAGAGCCAGTGGTGTGACGAGGGTCCCTTCTCCCTGGCGTGGGAGCTGTGAGTCCCCAGCCCTGCCTGGGCTCTGTTGTGGGCTTGCCTGGCCTTGGCCCCACTGCCCTCGGCCCATGGAGCTGTTCCCCTGCTGGGACTTTGGGCTTGCCTTGCCCATTGCACTTTTGCCTGACAAACACTGGGCTGCTGAACTCGGCTGCTGTCGCCAGCCCTGACTCTGACCCTGATTCTGACCTGGCCTCAGGTTCTGTCTCATCATTTTGGACTTGCCTTGTGATCTGGACACCAATCTGGGTGTCCCCAGCTACCATAACTTGACCAGCTCTGCTTCCCTTGCCCTGCTACTGTGGGATTGTGCCCTTGTCAGTGCCTCTGACCATCTTGCTGTCCTTGTCATCTTCCAGAGAGCCTCCCCACGTGGAAAAGCCTGCTCCTGCTGCTCCTTGACACGCATAATCTCCCTGTCCTTCATCCCCATATTTTCTTTCTTTTACCTTCCTCCAATATTTGATGCCATTGATCATTCTTGGTTTCCTTGGCATTTTACACCCACTAGCCTTGAAGATTGTTTTTTTTCCACTCCAGTTCTTTCCAAGACTGTTCTTGTAGTTGATCTTTTGATGAGTCTCTTTGCTCTTTCCCCACTCTCATTATTCCCCAGGGCAGTATCTATAGCCTTTTGCTCATCTTACATTATGTTCTCTCTCCAAGCAATTTCATCAGCTGACACATCCTCAGTTATCATCTCCATGCTGATGACTAACAAATCAAGCTCAGCATCATTAATTGTTCTTCTAGCAATATTCTCCATCTGTCCTTCTCTCAAATTATGTCATTTCAAGGTTTTATCAGCTTTAACTAAACTTGAGAAAAAGAGCTAGTATCTTTCCTTCCAAAAACTTGCCATATCTTTACTTTCTGCAAACTCAGGTACATGTTCTCAGGATGCTTTCAAAGCTTTTTTCCTCACATTGCTCCTAAAAAACAAAACCCACATGCCATTTTGGGATCCTCATCTACTCAACATCCTCCTGCCCTCTTTGTCCAAACAGAAGGGGCTTCCTTTCAGTCCTACTAAAATGTTATAAAAAACCTTATGAAAACCCTTTCAATTTGTTCATGCAACACACTTGCCTCAAGGCTGTACCATCTGAATACTTCCACCAGGGCCCAGTTCCCTTTGACATCAAACTTACATTTTTCAGTATTGCTTTTAAGTGTACATGTGGCAAAAGGCTGCATCTTTAAAAAATAATAATAAATTGAATGCTGTACAAGGTAAACTATATCTAATTGCCAAGTAGAAGAAATATCTGAGCTAGTTTTAAATTAGAACCAGTGAAATACCCCCAGCAACAATGGTACTGAGCTCCTTGGCAGGATGTATTAGTTCATGAACAATTCCATGCATTTGTGGATATTCTTCCTGTTCATCTGTGTAGATCTACAGCTCCTTATAACATATTTTCTCATTAAGCTTGATGCCTATTTATATTTTGTACATTCTGCCAGTATTCCCAGTCTTGTGTAATTTGCTTGACAGTTTGTCATCTATATATCAAATAAAGTGTTTTACTGTGTTTAAGTTCCTCTTAAAATAATTCTACTTTTCATGGCATCTCCAGTAACTTTCACTGGTGTCTGTTTCTTCTTCCTGAGACTGGGAGTTGCCAGAGCAGTAACATTTCTTGAGTAAGTGCATGTGAGGTGGTAGAGTAAATTAAACAGGGACCTAAATAATAGAATACAGATCTCTGTATCTCTGCTGCATTTAGCGGTGCTTCTGTCTATTTAACTGTCTTCAAAAGCTTCTTTGTCTTTCAGATCTTCTGTACCTGATGACAGCTTAGCAAGTTTTACTCTGCCAAGCTCCACTGTTTCCTTTGCAAAGATAAAAGCTACTCAGAAAGATGCTCAATAGAGAAAACATCTAAAGAATGTCTGGTTTTCCTCTAGAAACTGGCACATGGTGTTTTCTAAAAAGAGTGAAGTAAACTTTCTATAACTCCCAAGAATTGACCTTTCTGGCATTTCTTGCTGCAGGCACATGCAGTCCCTGCAGTTTCACTCAGTGATGAAGGCGATGTAAGAACCAGTCCAGACACAGGAATTTGGGACTGTTTTGGAAAGCACGTGCATAGCACAGATATTGGCAATTTCATCCCAAGATAAGAATTTTATATTTCACTGTAGCATATCCTTACTTCATCCTTTATCAGCCATTTCATACAGATAGATGAGGAACTGGCACAAACCTAAGATTTTATGGAGTTGGTCAAGTATCAGTAACAGATGGGGGGAAAAAAAACCCAGAAGAGGATAAATAGCACTTCACTAAGGGCAAACTGTCAACATCCTCATGAAATCTTTAATGTTCTCTAATCAGGACCCTACACGAGCAGCTTTCCATTTACCGGTTTCCAGGCCAGCTTCTGCTGCTGCTGCTTGTTGGATTTTACTCACTTGATTTATTAATGGTAGTCTTTTGCCATTTAGTAGAAGTTCTAGTTCATTGGGAATGGTGACAGAAGCAGAGGTTACTTTAGAAAAGCACATAGGCTTTAATCTAGGACATAGAGTAACATTTTATTTTAAAACTATGCTCTGTATTTAATACTATGATCTTTTTGAACTATAGGATCTTATATATAAATACATAATACATTACAGCCTTGACTATAATTCATATTAAAGCTACTGCATACTTTCCTGTTACTATAATGAAGCTCTAAAATAGCTGAAGCACCACTTAGTACAAAACGAGATCAGAAAAGGATTAATATCTATCATATTTCTGTCGTTGTATATTTACTTTATATAAAACCAAGACTTAAAGTTTTGTCATGTTGTTACAAACTTACTTGCAAGATGAGAATATGTTCCCAAGCAGGCAAAGCTATCTGCAGACATAAGAATCATTATCTCTTTTTACAGAAGCAAAAACTCAAGGTTCAGGGGACAAGGATGAAAAAGGTTAAGAAATAAATTAATTGCCAATGTAAATATCTGTGTAACATCCAAACAGTACCTTTATTTACAGTCTGAAAAGACTGAGAACATGGATAAATTCCAGTTTTCTTGGCTAACTATTGGACAAAATTATTTCACTAATTTTTAGAATTTTAAGAATGTGCTTATGTTGCCCTATTTTTAGTACATAAACAAGGAGCATGTAAGGCTGACAATCATTTCAGGAATTGCATCAGAAACTTTAAATGGCCAGGTGTGTCTGATTTCTCCTGATAACCCTGCAAGTTCAAAGCATTTAGCAATTAAGAAGACATAACGCAGTCATTCAAGGAAGACTGACTGCCACAGAAAATAACCCAAATAATTTATGGTGTCACTTTGAAAGTAATCATTGTCATTTTAGGGATCCTACACTATTGTTTGTCTGGACCTAATTTAATTATTGGTATTTTCAGCTTCTGGTGTAGGCACTTCATTTGACAGCTATTAGAAAAGTATAAACTTTACTTGTATAAATATTCCCCATGCAGCAAAAATATTTTTAATGGCAAAACACATTAATGCACATAAATTTTCATACAATTTTCATCATATATTATGTTTTACAATTATTTAACATTCATACTTTCTGTATGTCAGCATGGCTGAATACCTTTTATGTATAATTAGCTCAGTCAGAAACATGTTCATTGGTATAACAAAATCCCAGTGTATCAGAGAGAAATGGTCCTCAAAGTTGTTAAAATACTGTCAAAATATTCCAATGTCTCTGGCAATTTTTGGCATGGTAGCAATAGTTACAATCAGATCATCTTCTTTCTAAAGAAAAGTTAGGATTTATCTTTAACATCTGCTACTTCCTCTTAAAATAGTCCATGGAAGATTTTCTTCTTCAGGTAACATGGTTTCCAAAGTTACATTCTATAATGCAAAATTATAACATTATATGATATTACAACATAATCAACATTATAAACAACATATTACAACATTAGTCAGCTGATGAATATTTCTATTTTGACATATCCAAGTCCTGAGTAAACTCATTCAAACTACAAATTAATGAACTACCTTTAAGAACTCAGAAATAATTAATTAATTTAATAAAATTTATTTCAACACTGATAAATTGAATAATATTTCCCTTTTCCCCCCTCAATTTTAATTATACAAATTCACAGAACTTTATTCAGAAACAGAGTTCCTTCTTCACTTCTTTCCATCAACTTTTTCAAGATTGAGAAGTCTGATATTAAACCAATTAAATGCTGGCAGTTGATAATTTAAAATAAATTCTTCAATATTTGGAAAACTACAGAATATACATTATTGAGGGGGTATTGTTACGTATTTTGAACTAATGAATATGGTAATAAATATGAAAAGAAGAGAACTCTCACACAGTGGTGCTGGATGGGCTGTGTCATCTTCCAATGCTCAAAGGAAAACAGAGATAATAAAGGGTTGCTGTAGGTTACCACTGGTGCTGGAAACCCCTCTAGAATCATATTCGTTGTTTTCACATGGCTAGCAACCACAGAAGCATTTTGCTCCAAAATACATGATTGATTATATTTTAATGCTTTGAAGGATAATCTTATACATTTCAATTTCTGTGTTATGTTTGTACCTCCGTCCATCATGAGACTCTCGTAGATGGGTCTCAAATCAAACACTGGAGTATAAGTGCCATGTAACAGTCCAATACATTCCATTACAGTCTCTGTGTTACTGTCATGTACAAGAACGGATGAGGTCCAAGACAGAAAATATTTTCGTTAAAAAGTCCACAAAAGCCAAACACACTGTGTTCAACTGCTGAACATTAATTTATGGAAGGGTTATGTGGTTCACTACAGTTTAGGGAAGCAACACTCGTTAATATGTTCAAACACGGGAATTAAGAATACCCAAGAGCCAACAGATTGTTTGGAAATAGAGGAAATATTGTGTTTCACCTCTTAATCTAGATCCAGCTCCTTTATGTTTGTATTTTCCTCTTACAAAACAATGAGAAAAGTTAAACATTTTCAATCCTGATAATTTCAAAAAACTGATAAAAGAATAGGACAGGTAGGAAAATAAAAGAATCCCTTCTTCTGCAATCAGTTTCTCCAAGTTTAAATAGCTGCAGTTCAGGTTATGAAAAAGACAGTTTTCTCACTGAATTAAGTGTCAATTGTTAACAGACAAAGAGCACTGACACAGCAATACTGTAGTAGTAAAACATTATTAAATTCACCTGTCCAGTGTATGAGCAAATTTAATAACCTGTCTCCTCATTTGTCTCTGTTTCTTCTGAAATATTTTACTATTATATTAAGTTCACAAAACACACTGCAAGACTGGAACAGGCAAAATGCAATGTAAATTTGCAGGTAATGTGATGACCAACATCTTGGACAATAAATACCTACTATGCCCGAAGACTCTACCATGTTCTACCATCTGGCTCCTTTAGACTAAAACCACCAGGAAAATACATCTTGCTGTAGCTGGAATGCACTCAGTAATTTGATCAGTTTTTCCTCTATTGAGTTTCCACCTATAAATTGTAGAACAAAGGGTGGTAGTCATCATGGCTGATTCTTGATACTGTATTAGCCAGAAGGAGGAAAAAAACCCAAAAACAAATGTATGACTCCTCTTAGGAAAATGACAAGCACAAGTATCATATCCCATCCAAACCCCCTTCAAAAGCACTCTTTTTTTCAATAATGTGAAGGAAACCTGCCTGAAGGCTGGCTGAATTTAGAGTTTACATGAGTGAAATACAAGGGTTTCTATTCAGATGGAAAGAAATAAAACAGCCACTGAACACAGACATAACTCAGCACAGTCCTTAGAGGTGCTGTACATTATAGTGACATCAGGTACTTTCCTGGCAGAACCTAAAGTATTACCTATGAGAGCCTGGCTGAATTCTTACCTCTCTGTATCACAGATTTCACCTGCAGCAAGTGGATAAGAATCCTTATCTATTTTTATAAATATTTTTAATAACTTCAGGTTAAAATTATTGCATGAATCAGCCCTGTGAATGCCAAAGACCTGGAATGCACATGCAGCAGTTTTCTCTTGTCTTTCTGAGATTAATTGGGGTGAATCTAATTCCTTAGATCTATCCAACTCACTTCCAAATATGACCTTTTTTTTTACTTGCCTGCTGAACCCATGATTGCAACACTTCTTTCTCTCCACTAATCCTTATTTTCATAATTTAATGTCCTTTTTTTTGGATGGTGCTGCAACTTCTTCAGTTCCTTCCATTCATGCAGGACTTTTCCTTTTTAAAGAACTTGTTTTCCTTAATTCACTACTGCCAATTTCTGTACTAATTCATCAGTTTCAGTAATGAACTTGGATGGTAACTCTGTACTGTTGCCTTTACTTTTAAGTAATTTTTTGTCCTTTCTTAGATTTCAGCATTTTTTTTCATAGTAATGTCAGAAGCACCAATGCAATCCTCTTCTGCGTTTTTGTAACTAATTTTCCTTGAAAAACTTGTGTCTTGAATACAAATAGATTTTGCTAAGTTGCTTGTTAGCCTTTGAAGCTTTCTATTAAAGTATGTATTATAAACATATTTGCATTGAAATTCTGTTGCTGCTCAGGTTCGCTTCAATGCATATAAACATTTCCTAAATCCCTTTTCAGCTGAACAATGTCCTCAGATTTTTTAAATTTTAAAATTGTTTAAGTTTCAAGTCAAATATACACTTAAATAGTATCTGTAGCACAGCTACAGCAAAGCACCTTAAATATAAAAGTAAAAATATCAAAAGTGGTTAAGACATTATTTAAAGCTTTTCAAATAGCACGAACTGAAAATAGAAAAGTTGAATTAAGCTTTTATGAGAAGTTACTGAAAAATTTCCCTAATTTTAAAGTTTCTCAATTGTCAAGTTAAAACTTGTTTAATACTTTGAAATAGAACACCTTCAATAAAAAGAATTATAGAGGCTACAAAATGAAAGTTTAAAATGAAAGCTAAGAAGGATGAATATTCCAGTATATACAAATATTTGCCATACTTTTAAAATGTGTGTATTGTTAAATTTACAGAAGTTAGTACAGAGGACAAATTTCCATTTCTTGCCCTGTTTTTTTAAGCTGCTATCTTTTAGCATTCCAACAATACTTTCAGTATATAGGAGATATTTTTCAGTGTTCCAGTTAAAAATATGGGTAACCTTGTGTAAGATTAGAGTGAATCAGTAATTCATCTCATCCCGTTTACATGTCTACATTTGAATTAGTCTCTAATTAAACTTGTTTGACTTTCTAGCAAGTGGAAAGAAATGGATGCAATTAATCTTGCCCCACAATAGGTCCTTAAAACAGTTCAGATAAATTGTTCATTAGAAATGCCTGATTATCTCTGTTAACTATGAAAAGAGTTTAGTAGACCAGCTCAAACACAAATGTCTGTGTGACAGACCTTCAATATTATGAGAAATTAATCTTATGTTACGTTTCCCATTTCCTTGAGAGAGGAATAAAAAGAGTCCACTAAGGTGATTTTACCACCTTCTAGGAATTCATCCTTTTCATTTTCCAAATTTAAGAATTTTTCTTTTTAAGTAAGGTATCAAAACAGTAACTAAATAAAAAACACATAATAGGAAAGTAAAAACAATACCCAAAATCAGTACTTGTAATGCTGCTTCAATTTTTCCTCAAGGATTTTTTTTCCTCTGGTTCAATCATCCTTTGGTAAGTGAGAACTGTGCTGCAGACACACCAATTACAGCAATGCCTTGACAAACCAATTTGTTTTGAAACATCTAGATTAAGTTTTACCACAATACAAGCCACCGACAGCTTTGCCTGAAGTAGAAACCTGTTTTAATTTGGCTTGAAATAGTTTTGTAGGTAAATGGATCAGTAGAGATTAATATCTGAACATACACTGACACTAATCTATAACTGTCCTCATGTAAAAATAACAGCCCTGCTGCTGCAGAGATTAAAGGTGATCCTGTATTAAAGGGCCTGCACTGTCTCAGATCTGCTAAGTGACTTTAGGTCATTCACATAAGCTCTCCATGCCTCAGTTTCCCCATCTGTCAAATAACTATGTCTGCTACTTCACAGAGACGTGGCAACATTAATTAATATTTGTAAGGTACTCAAATATAATACACTGTATTGTAGCTGAACATTGTGATCTTCATAAACTGATGTTGGTAATGAAAAATGTATTCACAGAAAAAAGAGCCAGTAACAGTGAATGACGTCTTTACAAGCTCACTGTGCAAAACCCTCTGTGCTATTATACAAAAATAACACAAGCACACTGCTATGCACATAAGTCATGACTATAAACATAAATAATACAAACTAAAAGCATTTTTAAGATATAGAGAACATTAACAGAATGAGACATGATCTACTACCTGTGTGAAAACATTTTTCTCATGGAAGCAAAGTGATCCTGGAAAGAACTTAACAGTAAGTGGAGGAGCCTCAAATTGTGCTGCTTATTTCTACAATGAATGTCTAAGTAAAAAAATTATACATAGTCTAACCATAGTAGGATTCCGATTATATTCACTTTTTCCTCTTTCTGTGTGCCATATCTATAATAAAACCTATTTTGAAACACTGATGGGGCAGGTTGTGGGCGTGGAGGATGTGATGGTCACAGGAGCAGCCCCCAGCCTTTCAGCAATTTCCTTCCCCAGTCTCCTGGTCAGAGAACCCCATGTCTATTGGTGTAATTTGCTGGCAGCAACCACATTGTCCCAGTGCCTGTGCAACACCAAGAGCCACAGAGCTTTCCATGATCAGTGTGGAGGAGTCTAATTATTGTATTATGTACGTAATATCTAATGATTAGTGACTAGCAACAGGACAAGCTTAAGATGCAACATTATAGTGCAATAAACTCATTAACTGAAAATTTAAGTAACACTCCTTGCCATGCACATGTCTTTTCTATTCCGAGTGCTCAGCTCCAGTGAGAGAGAAATCATCCCTGAATAAACAGAAACCCCATCCCTATCATAATGTCCACAGTAAAACAGAGTAACATTTGCACTATAAGTTGGGTAAAGCAAGAGCAAATAATCATGGCTAACGATTTTAAAATGCAAAAATATGTAATCTTTGCAACTGCATGTTTATTTTAATCCATTCACTCTTCATTTTACTGTATCTTTACTAAAATATAAATCATGCAACCAGGCAAATAGATTAATGTGATGACTCACTTTAAAAAGGTGGTTGCTGAGCAGCTTGCAAAAACACATTGACTAGGTATTTAAATGTTGTATTTAATATAAAAAGGAGTATAATCTTGGATAGATTATTAGGCTGGATTATAAATACTGAACATAGACATATGCTGTATTTAAATACTTATTGTTGTGTGGTCAAGTACTTGCAGGTTAGGAAATGCCATAAATAAATTTGTACTTATTACTTTGATTCCTGCTTCTTTGTACTTCACGTGTAATCAGCTCTCATGGCAAAATTCATATGCCATGATGTACCTGAAACACCTTCACTGTACACAGTGGGAATCCCTAAACCAATTGCTATTGATAACTTCATTCAAATAGTTGCTATACATTGCACAACTGGCAAGCAATGCTTTGGAAATGGATTATCACTCTCTAAAGGCTTTTTCCTCTTTCTTTACAATGCAGGTCACCTCTGTGAATACTTTAAAAACATTAATTCGTGCGTTTTCAGAGATGATGATGGATGATGGATGAGGTGATGGTGTAATTTTATACACGAGTATAAAGAGAGCAAAGTCACTAATGTCAACCTATTTTTAAAGTCCAAGGTGAGCTTTGACTTTTTTTTCCAGTGTTAGCACTTTGTGTGTTCTGGGTTCCCACTGACTTCACTTGTGACATTTCCAAATTGTAACTTTCACCACTTTCCCAGCTTTTACTGGAGTAACAGGCCCAGGATCATACCGGAAGACAGAATTTCTGTCCTACTGGGGGGCTGTGCAGCTGAACCACTTCTCTTTCTGATGCACATTTCTGCCTCATTTACTGCGCATTCAGTTTACATATTCTAAAAATAAATTATCTGGGAATATCAGAGACAAATTCATTCCATGAGTACCAAGTTTCAAACACTGAAGGAAGCAGGGATCATGTAGAAAAGGTACAAAGTGACCACCTGTTTGCAGAAGATCTCCAAATGAAGGTTGCACACTCAACACTTTCTCGAACAGGAAAATTGTAACTGTAATATGTCTCTAAAACTGGGGTTTGTGTGCTGGTTTTTATTTTGTTTCAATATGACTATAGCTCCTCAAACATTTAAAGAAAAAAAAAAAGGAGAAAGGTAAACATGTACTGCTTTCTCTGCCCTGACTCCCCAGAAATTCCATCATGTGTAAATACAGTTATACCTATATAGGATCTGAACAATGCTGGACCTTTCAGATTGACAGCACAAGGAAACTACCCAGCAACTTATTGCTGTCCTCTACACAGAGAAATCAGAAGAGAGATCAGAAACCTTTTCATTGATTTCAAAGCTATTTGATGATGGCAGATACACACATTGACTCTGAGAATTATGGGTTATTTCCAAGCTCCCAGAGGGATTTCTCCTTCCATAGCCATACAGCTTTTGTTTTCGCCTGCTAACCACATTCTCTTTGTCTTCTTTAATATGCAGCTGCCCAGCAGACCTGTACCCCAGTCAGTCTGCATCTGCAAGCTCTCTACTTGATAGTGTTTGAACATGGAAAGCCTCAGACATTCCCCATAGTCTCAGTTTTAGCACCACAGTAGCTTTCAGTACCAGGACAGAAATGCTGAGCATTCTGCTGAGCTCTGGAGTCCTCAGACTAAGCCAGCTCTTTGCTAAGCCAGCAGGGAGGCAGGGATAGAGAAACAGCTGTAGGGATCCGATGACCCCAGTTCCTACAAGGCACAGTAGGGTAAGAGTCAAATTAATGTATAGGAGCATGTAATGGAGAATCCTACATATAGATACAATATTTCTAAAAATTATATGCCATACACAATTGCCATCTAGAAGTCAAAACAATAAAATTGGATGGCTTATAGTTAAGAATAATCTATTAGTATTTACTGAACACCTAAGAACTATTTTTCCCAGACTTACTGGGCAAAATTTGATGGTAGTCCTAAAAATAGCAAATTTACATCACTAATATCAGAGAGCTTCTGCTGCCAAATTCCAAGTCCCTGCTCCAAAATGTGACAATACTAGACCTGATAGTTCTAAAATCTCAGTACCAGGGAAACTAAGTGTTAGAAACATATGCTGTTCACAAGGTGTCCCAATATGATCCTGGGAATTCTAAGCTCCTGAGTCTGACCTCCATCTTGGGAAAACTATTGCTAGAAACTTTTACAGTTATAATATTGAAGATGGATAAATATAGAACACCTGGAGAGACATCACCATCATTTCTGTAAGTGCACACTGGGAAAATAAAGTGCAATTGCATGCGTATTAAAAATGGGTTCAAAGTTACCAAAATTCCTCTTCCCTCTCCTGAAAAAATTTGATGTTATTGTAGTTAGCTCTTCAAAGGGAAATAACTCTTAGTATTATGTAAACAGTGTTAAAATCTATTGGATTATTGAAATTAAAATCAGCAGACGATAATAAGCAAAGAAAACTAAAATTCAGAAGAAAACTTCATTGTTCTGCTGCATGCATGATTGGTATGCCCACATCTTGACTACTACATCTGCCTCTGGCAGTCCTACCTCAGAAAGAACAAAAATGTAGAAAAGGTGCAGAGAAAGGTGACAAAGATAGCAAGAGGCACTGATCTGCTTCACTTGAGTCAAGAACTTGCCTGTAGATTTCTCCAAAATACAACAGAATTCTTCTTATCTGACAGATACAGTAAAGCCATAGACTTAGGAGTCACCACAGAATATGAGTTGAAAATCATCACTGTTTCTAAAATCAGGGCAGATTAGAAAATCAACCAGCCATTTGCAAATTAAGTCCAACTGGAAATATGTCTATTATAGAAACTAAAAATATAAATGGCTTTTAAATATGCTTCACAAATTCATGCAGGGTATGTCTGTTGGTAAATAATGCGCATGGGGAACCAGATGCAGAAAGAAGTTCCCTCCCTCACCACCCATCCCAGCGCAAGGTGTATCTACCCTGCAAGGATCACTCTGCACGTGGCCTGTTCCCCGTGTCACTCCCCAGGTGTCTGCTGTCCTTAGGAGCTGACTGATGTTTCACTTCACTCCCTGGCTGTTCTCACTTTCCCACCTTGCTGAACCAAACACACATGAGCCCATGCCAGATAAAGTGAGAGCACTCCCAGATCTGCGTGCGGCCGAGATTCCTGTGCTCTTCTCCGTGCCTCTGACTGCGTATTAACTATGTACCCCAAAGAAAACATTTCACTGATACCATGAAAACTCTCCTTTACCCAACAGTCCAGATCTACTGATTCATGGAGATGTCTTATTCTCCAACATGTTTAAATTCTAATTTATTATCCTATGTTATTTAAAATCACATTTAGTTGAACATGTAATACTACCTTGGTCAGAAAACACATTTTGCTTCTCAGAGTAATGCAACCAGACTTCTCACTGATTTCTCCAATTCCACAAATGGGGTGAAGTACATATGAGAAAGCATTTTATTCAAACCCTTTGGTAGCTCAGGATATGATCCTAACTAGGCAAACAACTGTTTATGTGGTGATGGAGCTAGAAGAATATATATACCACAAAATTGATGGCACTTTGTTATAAAAATACTGTTAAGTAATAAAACCTTAAAATTATAAAAATAGTAGAATGACAGAAGCCGAGTCTCCACTGTAGAACTTCTCTGTGCATTTATTTTCTGTAAGAATTTCTTCAGAGAGGGTATCTCTCTGTTTTAATGGAATTAGTAGGAGTTGAATGCATTTACATACATGAGTATCACTAGGAGTTCACAGAACTCTGATTGTGGTTGGATATTTGAATTATGAGCACAGAAAACAGACTGACATAAGCACAGTTTTCTTCCCTTCTCAGATATGCTTGAAACTGGCTGGCAGGTTCAAAAATGTATTAGAGATGGGCTGCAATACATGGCAGTAAAAACTGAATTTCCCCATGAAACCCATTACAAAGCCCTGTTGGAAATTTAAGGGGAAATCTGTAGAGAAGGAAAGGAGTTCTGGGACCTACAATAATGCAGATGAACTGAAGTAAAGGCAATAAAAAGACAATATTAATTGAGTAAAGAGAAAGGCCATAGAAGTATTTAAAGTAAGCATTCACTCCAAGAAACATCTCAGAGTGGCCTTACTCTGAATGGAAAAGAAGTTTTGCTAAAATAACACATTTCTGAAATTCAGAAGTATCAAATGTCATTGCACATTTAGCAAACCGCATGCACAATGATGAACTGATGATTCGAAGTATTTGTCAGATGCTGCCCAAATATCAGTCAACTTCAAGAAGGCCTCTATAAGCACAGACATAAAAGAAAGCTTAGAAAAGAATAATCTTGCATTTACCTGTAGTCATTTAGTAAGGATACTTCATTACTAAAGTGTACATTTGTACATTGCATAAAAACTACTAATATGACTTTGATCTCCTTGGCAAGTTTATCTGAAATTAATGAGATCTTTCATGTTGGTACTGGTCTGGGTGACTGCAAAGGAGCTGACAAATTGCTCTTTATTTCTGAATTTTATTAAAGAATCTTCCTCTTAAATGGTATCATTAGGGAAAAAAGTATATTATTAGCAATTTTACATCCAAGTGTACCAATAAAATCAGTGTATCAAAGAGAAAATAGGCATAAATGTTGTATTTTAATGTTGGATTATGCCAATTTGATCTGTAGGGCCTCGATTTTCCTACTTATTCATTGAACTTGTGCAAAGAGCTTGAGTTGAAAAATGTATTGACTTAATATATGGAAATTGTAAACAATTATCATGCTATATAAAATTCATGAAGTACTTTTAGTTTAAATATAATTAATCTTTCATGAATTACATAAATATGCAATTTATGTATTTCTAGTATCTAATACTATACTTATGTAAAGAACTCTACCTAAAATCTTCTAATGTAGCTATACAGAATAAAAGTGTTAATCAGCCATCAAGCATTAGTAATCTGAAGTGTTAGAAAGTTGGAGCAAAATAGTTTGTAAGCAAAGTCACAAGTCAAAAAAGCCCCAATAATAAAACTGAACAAAAATGTTCATGTTTTTTATAATATTTAATCTTATTTGAAACTTCCCAGAAGTATTAGAATTTTTAATATCAGTGTTAAGGTTCATATATAAAAGAATATTCCTAACATTTCCAGCCCTTTGACTAGTAATACTTCACTACTGAAGCAAACTCCTTACTCACAGGCTTTTTAAAGCATCAGATTCTCCTTCCATTTTATATTTTACTCCAGGAGAATTCTTACTATGTTACATATGTTCAATCTTTTCTTCCTTCCTTTCCAAGCTGTTAAGCTTATTAACACTGTAGTAATAAAGTCCATTTGATTTTATGCTGGCTCAACAGTCTTCTAACTCCATTTGGTGCATTGTTTGATAAATGAGGAAACTCAGTGAAGTGTGAGTAGGTTAACTGGTGATTGATCAAACGATATCCAGTAAGGAAAAAAAAAACCTGTGTTAACAGTGAGGAGAAGGACTTTTGGCTCAGAAAAGAAAATGAGACTAAAACCAAGTAAACCCATCTAAGCTGCTTTTTTTTCACAGTGACAGAAACATTTATAACTATCCTCTCTGACAAATGTCTTAAGTCTACCTGAAATAAAGGTCTGTGTTAAGTTTTATAAAAAGCAACTAAGAAGACCATGTGGGAGCTCAGCTCTCTCTTGTGCGAAATAATTGAGTTCAGCTCAGTGGCGAGTTCATAGTGCTTGTGAAGTACTTTGCATGAAAGTATTACCAGTCTTATAAAGTACTTCCAAGCAATATGAACTTAGTTCTTACTTCACTTTAATTCCTTACAGCAAGAATGAAGAGATACAAATGTTGGTGAAACCACCTGATATTTTTGTGCCCAGATTCATCATCATTATTTCTTCATGTCTGAACAAAAACTGCTGTATCTCTATTTGCCTGAATTCATGTAACTTGTTGGCCAACAATAGATGCTAAAGCCTTGCTACTGATTCTCGCCGTGTATCTCTCTACCACACAGAAGTTACCAGTCTGCATGTGGGTGTTCTGGCATTAGCCCAGATACCCCATGTGTATCTGGCAAACACACAGAAGGTACTTCACTGTTTTTAACATTTTGTTTTCATGTCAAGTAACTGTAGTATGCACCTGATGCCATCATATGCTTCCACATAATTGCACAGCTCTAAATATGAAAGTTTTCTCTATCATTCACATTTGAAATAATGCTACTATGTGCTGCTAAGTACAAGAGGGTGGACATCAGGGTTCACATTACAATTTGAGAGATTGAGAAAGCTCCAGTCCAGTTACAACTCAGTGGTCAATACTTTGGGCAGGGATTGATTAAAGCAACCAGTGGAAACAGGGATAAGAAAGGAAGTTTCAAAGCTGTCATCCATGATCAATACATGTGGTTCACACACATTGCACCAGGCAATATTTGCACAGGACGTGGGCTGCAGTAGTCCTAACATCTTCAGTAAATCAACAGTTATGATGATGTATGTCAAAGGAATATACAAATTAACTCAGAAGAGAGTATTCCACCAGTCAATCATGGAATGAAAAGGTCTGGTGTATATGATTTCATAGCAATCTGAGTCAGAAATAATTTGGGAGGACTGAAGGCACCCCAACTCCTGATGAAAGAAGACCATGCTCTAATGCTCCAGCCATTTTCTCTCACTACCCATCCCAGGCATCAAACTCTTCTTCAGCAACTGTAGTTGGTATTGATGCCAAGCCAGTACAGAAAGGATGGACATGAACCTAGAATAGGAAAAAAGAAATATGACAAAATGTGGGACATAACCCAAAGCCAGAATTCTTATTCTTGAGCCACAAGGCCCTTTTGATATGTTTGGCTACTGAAAAAGACTGGAAAATTAGGGTATTTTAAACAGTTTTACCAAGGGAGTTTTCCCATGTGAAACCTATTAATTACACCAGCATACATTGGGGCCAGAAAATACTGTGTTACAGGTTAGGCAAGTTTCTTTGGTTTTTTTGGGTTAAGGTGGCACAATATATTCACAGTAAAGTAGATACTATTTTCAAAATTTTTTGCTAGACAGATACTACAAAGAGTTTGTACCAGATACAATATACTCTACTATCTACTGCCAGTAATTGGCAATGTGAAACCACACATAGAACAGAGTAATGATTTTAATGTTATTAAGCAACAAAACCGGGCAAAACCTATGTAATGCCATATTTATTGCTTAAAAAGTATCATTGGGTTCAGTGCAAAGGTTACTGAGATATGTTTTGGCAAGGATTCTCTAAATAGATACTTGAGATTGTTTTGTACATTTGTACATGTGTAGAGACAGGGGAGGAATTTTAGCTTATTTCTCCCAGAGCTGTTGATTCAAAGATTCTGAAGCAGAATGAACAGAAACACAGCATCATATTAATTTTCAGGGCTATTTTTCAATCTCATTTTTTCAATTTTGGTTTTTTGTCTTCATATTTTAGAAGCTGCTGTTCTTGGGTCCTTCCTTAGATTGCCAGCATTATTTCTCATCTTTTGATTTGAGTTGCACAGAAAGTTTTGTAAGACTTATACTTGTGTTTGGTTTTCCTTGCCATAAAACCTAGTAGTCACAAGGAAAAACTTGTCCCTTAGATAAATCAATTTTACTTCAAGTTTTCAAGTAGCTATCAAAAAATGGCACTAAAAGGAGCTAAAAGACTTGTCCTTTTAAAAAACAGGCTCAGAGGAAACCTACAGCATGTAAAATAATAGCAGTTTCAAATAAAAGACACTAAAATTCATTTCTTTCTAAGCTGCTCTCAGATCAACCCTCAAGCTGAAGGGAGGATATGACTACTAAGGGGCAAGTCAGCCAAAGGAGTGGGCTAGAGCAGCTTCAGGGCTCCTTGAGCTGCTCCCTGGAGGTTGCCATTATGCCGTGTTGCCATCTAGGGATCACGAGAGTGCAATACCCAGGGGCATGCACACATTCAGGGCCTGGAAAAACATGGTTGTATTTTGTATGTATTAATTTCATGGACTACTTAGACAGCAGGCACATCTGCTATTCTTCCTCCTACTCTTGCATTATACAAAGAAGGAGTTGGGACCAAGACTGTCCCAAAAATATGTTGTCATTTTAAAGGAACATCATTAGTTACCATTCAGGAGTAGTAATCTCTGTACTCAAAAACAAATGAGAATCCTTCAGAGTTCAACTGAAATAGGACACCAGTATTTATTTCCCTCTTGTAACTCGAAGCTCTGAACATAACATTATCCCACACTTTAGGTCTGCTGATCTGCCAAATACAGTTTTAAAATTCTATTAGGCTGTAAGTCTTATCTTTTCAACAGAAAAGAAAGACAAAAAAGTGCAAGGCAGAGTGTTGCAAATGGTAAGAAACAGAAAATTCTTATGGGGAAAGAAAGAAGACATGCAGTGCCTGTGGAGCAGGGAGAAAAAGAGCAGTGAAGGTCATGACAGGAAAAGTAAAATAAAAAGCCATGCAAAAGATGAAAAGAATAGCAAAGCTTCATACAAGAGCATGCAGGGCACACAGTAGCACTGAGCGGGACTAAGAACACAAAGAGAGTCTGGCTGGCAACAGAAGGATGTGAGGCACTGTTGGAGAGATAAGGGACATCTGTATCATCTGGAGGAAAAAGTATCATAGAGCCTGGGCATGGGGAAAGGTCTGGAAGATTTCTGAGATAAATAAATATGAAACTTGGCTGAGTGAGGACTGGAGAGATGTAATCAGTGCTCTGCATGTACACTGAGCACACTGAAGCAGGCAAGCTTAAAGAAACTTTGCTAGGGTAGGGTCAGGAACAGAGACAGGATTGCTGTAAAAGTAATCCAGGATTAAAACCCAATAGATTAACTAGTTTTAACAGCAAGGTAAGTGTGGTTTATGGCAAGACCAAAAGCCAGGAAGGAAAGGAGTTCCTAGTATAAACTACAGCAGTGGAGCATGCCATAAAATCACAGACTAACCCAGGTCAGAAGAGTCATCGAAAGATCATCTGGCCCAACTTTTCATGGGAAAGGGAACCTAGGTCAGATTACTTGGAAACCTGTCCAATCCCTTCTTGAAAACCTTCAGTGACAGGGACTCTACCACATCCCTGGAGAGGTTGTTCCAGTGAATATTTGTTCTCACTGTAAAAAATTTCTTTCTTCTATCATGATGAAACCTTTCCTGGTGCAACTTCTTCCTGTAGCTCCTTGTCTTCTCCATATGGTTTTTTGTGAAGTGAGAACATCCATCCTCTTTGTAGCCACTCTTTAAATACTGGAATACTGTGATGAGCTGCCCTTGAGCCTTTTCTTCTCCAGGGAGAAAAAAATCAAACTCCTCTTTCCTCATTGGACAATCTCTCCAGCTCTTTGATCACATTTGTGGTCCTCCTTTGAACCTTCTCCATTCTGTCCATGTGTTTCTTCAACTGTAGTGACCAGAACAGGACACTGTACTCCAGGTGTGGCCCAACAAGCACTGCATGGAATGGGACGATCACAACTCTTCTATCTCTGCCAATACCATCCCTGCAGATGCAGCCCAGGATTCAATTTGCTTTTCTTGCTGCAGTGGTGCACTGCTGACTCATATCAGGTCAGCATAGACAGATCTGTCAAGGAGCAGAAATAAAAATTTGGGAGTGTATCATAGCCCAGATGTACATTGAACAGTGAAGCACAGATATTGCCTGATGTTGGCTTGGGGAGGATGTTGAGTAACTGCACAGTTCCTTGTTGGTGGGGCTTGCTGAGCCCTCACACACTGAAGAGACACTGCAGGTACACTCTTACAGGTTCTGCCTGGCCAAAGCAAAAGTGGTCAGGTGCATGGCCTTCCCATGGTCTGTATTTCAGTGTAGCTCAGGTCTCATCTGCAGCAGTTTCAGTTGCAAGGAGGACCTATACAACAGAATGTTTTGAATACAAGAAGCTTTAGTTCCTAATGAATGTGTACCAGAATTGGCACCTTTTGCTGACAGCCAGCACCTTGTCATTTGCTTCCCTTAAAAAAATCTGGTCACTAAGAACTAAATACAGCTGCAAAAGACTTTAAAACTATTCATGACTGAGACTAATGCAGAAATTTTCAAACTGAACTACTCTTCCAGGTTTCAGTAGTCCTCCATCATAACTAATTAGACTCTGTTTTCAGAAAATGCGCATTCTTAGAAATACACATTCTGATTCTCAGAAAGTAATCAAATATAAGCTAAATAATTTTAGGGAAACAAAATCAGGAGCAATGTTAATGACATTTATAAGGTAAAAGCTAAAGTTCTGTTACCACAAAAGAAATCCCTTGCTAGTTTTAAAAATGAAGAGAAACCTGAGGTGAAATAAGCAGCTATGAGAATTAAGGAAGTATTTATAAACTGTTACATTCTCCTTTCCCCCATTTGTGGACTGATAGCCCACCTTTTTTAAGTAGGCCTACATGGTTAAGGCAAAACAAAAGGCTTTTGTTTTTATCTTATACCATACTGTGAAGCATACTTCTATAAGGTTTAATGATCTCTGTTACAGGTGTAGCTCACCACTTACAGATGTGTCATTTACAAACCACTGGGAAACATTAGCATTAAGATTTTTGTGTGGCAGCCTTAGCCTTGGATGCTGTGTGTATTCCCCATCTTTGCTCAGACCAAAAGGGCTCTGGCAATGCTTCATGGAAATTTACTGTGTAAATAAGGTGGTGTGATCCAGCTGGCAGTACACGTACTAGATCTAGTTTGTAGGATATTTCCTTTTGGTCTGATATTTTTTCTTTGTGAAAATCACAGAGAAATTTTTTTGATAGAAGAGAAAGGGTCTTCCAGCCCCTTACTAAGAGATGCTGCTACCATTGGTCCCTGTGAGTGGAAGGAGCTGGGCAAGGAGCACATTCCTTACTGTACATGAAAAGCACGGGAATGAAGGTTATTGTTGCCTCTGCAGCACATGTAGGGAGGGGAAAACCATGGCCAGTGCAACATGACTTATACAAGGCTCTACATGAAAAGGCAGCATGGTACCTTCACTAACTTGTACTTTCTCTTGCTGATCAATTGCATTTCTAATCAACAAGGGAATTAAGTTTGGTCAGCTTAGTCTTCAGAGCTTTTTCCAACATTAATAAAAAGACTAATCGTAAACACATTGTTTAACCTTAAAAATAGGGAAACTGCCAATAAAGACATCCTGTAAGTCAGAATCTCTAGAGGACCAAGAAGGATCTTAAAAAGCAAAAAATATTCAATCAGCAAAATTAGGATACAAGAAAGAATTTTAAAATAATTAGGCAAAAAATAGGTCACAAGTCTTGTATTTGTCCCTGAGTGGTTTGAAATATTACAGCTGATAATAATAACGCAGAAGAGCAGACCTGTCAAATAGGCAATTTCATATTTGAGAATATGATGGATGCTGTAATAATACCAGGGAATTTATTTGAACCACTTTGTTTTTCAATAGCAATTAATAATGGCATGAAAAAACAGCCACTGTATTCTAATATCTTAAAATAATTAATGTCTTATCATTTGCATCCTGGAATTTCAGATGAGATGACCAATTAATGCCTTGAACTTGCTGACCAGATTTTATGTTGCCCGATTTTAACTCCTCAGTAGAAGGTGCACAAACTGAAACAAAATTATATATAAGAAGGCTAAACTTATTAAAAAACTAGGAGGAGAAATTAAAGTTTTTATGACTGCATTTCATAGTCTTGCTGAATCTGGAATTGTAAAGGACTTTGGTTCAGACATCTCAGACCTACATACCCCCAAATTTGTATGCAAATATAGACTTTTCTTAAATTCCCCTTGATATCCTCCTTCCTATGCTCATCAAGCTTTTGCTGACTAAACTGGCTTCCATTCACTATGTCACCAGCATCAGAACATTTCAGAAAAGAAAACCGAATTGTGACAGCACTGCCTTTGCCACACAGATGGTGCATTTATTTGCAGCAGCAGTAAAAGGGAACACCAAGGGTGAATCTGAACAGCTCTGAGATGTTTTCGACAGTGGCCCTTTATTCTAAATGACAAATGTGAATTCAGAAAGGGACAGATAAAATCTGCTGAACACATAAACCAGTCAACAGGCAAGTCAGCGGAACACAGATGGACTGCAGCCATTATTCACCTTATCTGAATCCATGGCATTTCAGCTGAAATTTCCTGGGTATAATAAATCATGTGGGGAAGTAGTCTCCAATAGTAGCTCATCTAATAAAATCCATGAGACCTCCTTAACTATCAGAAGGTGAAAGTACGAGAAAACAACAGAGTGCACTAGTAAAGTAGAAGCACTGATTGCACATTCCCTTGTTTTGGCACAGCACACCTTAAACAATCCAACAGTAGCAACAGGTCTGTCCTGCAGTCTGGGAACAATGCTCTCACAAGAGCCACTGTGGGCACAGAAGGGGGCTGAAAGCAAGTGAGAAAGATGCTTTTACAGTTACTTGTGCTTGCAAACATAGCAGTGAGTATTTATTCAGGATCAATTCTAACACACGAATGAGGATCCAGTGCTTAGATTAAAAAGCACGGAATAACTTTCCACATAAATTCCAAGATCTGGACCAAAGTTGATGTGACTCTGTTTCAAATATCAGCACACAGGGACAGTACACAGAATAATACCAATCAAGTAGCTGACTAAGTTAAAAGGAAGATTTCACAATGGGCTTTTCTTTTTTTCTAGATTTTCTTTCTGACTTTATTCTGAAATCACACCCAGTATTTCCCCACCATCTTCAACCAATTAAACACAGACAACTAAAAGAGGAGAATTTTTCAAAATGCATCTGTGCCAACGTGGTGTGGCTAATTTTTTTTTATATGACCATATTGGACTTGTCATATGAACACAGACTTAATTCTGAAAGGACAGCGTATTTTGAGTCCTACAACAATTCAACAGAAGATACATTCCAAAACCAAAGAAGATTGTTAATTCATAAAAAGATGTAGGTTATGACCTGACCAGCCCATGCAGGGGATCTGATTAGGTACTTTCAGGCCATCATATGAAGATACTACAGAAAGAACAGGAAGGGGAGAAAAGCTGTCCTCGGAGATGTGTGGCATACCTCGGCAGCCAACAGCAACAGATGTTTTCGAGGTTTATTTCTGGTTTTTATTTTCAGAAGACCTACATGCTTTTTTGTAACAAATTGCTTTTCCACTTACATTGATTTCATTCTTTTTCCACAGCTTTTCCCCACCATGAGAACTGTCACTGGCAGGACTTGTGATGTGAGAAGAGTGAATGATATATCAACCTGTGACAACACTAGACTTTAAATTGTCTTGATCTAGTCATAAAGCATTTGAAGACAGGGTCCCAGCACAAGGAAACAAAGTCAGCAGTACAACTTCAGTGTCTGAAGCAAAGAAAAACACTGCTTAAAGTAAGAGTAACATGAAAAGGAATCCTTACTGATGCTCACAGTGCTGCGGAGTTTAAATGAGAGAAAACTAGCGGTGAACAGATTTTTGGTAAAAGGCAACTTGGACTGACTTATTAAGGTGGGCCCAAGTAGAGCAGACCATGTACCTGTGCAGGCGCAAAAGTTAAATCCTGACAGCAATGTTAAGTCCTATTGAGAGAAGCAGGAAGATGACTGAAAAGGGGTTACTGCAAAGGATGCAGAAATTAATGGGATAGTTTGCTGAACAGGGGTATCTGTAATGGTAAATTAGCAAGAAAGAAAATATAATTTTGGGATATGTATAAAAAATACAAGGAGTTAGTTTAGTATTGGTAAGTAATGTAATTGCTATTGGTATATCGTGCTTATTTCTGATGTGCATGAAATATTAAGCACGAAGATTACTGGTAAACTAGAGAAGTACTAGAATCACATACTAACCCTAACAAAGAGTAACATTTTGTGAGTCTTATATACTCAAACAAAAGCAAGACTTGGACAGAGAAATGGAAAGAGGAGGTTTAATAAGTTACAAAGTCTGTGAATTAAAGTTAAATTTCAAGAGAGTCAAGTAATCACTGTAACAGTTTAGTGAAGATTTTATGGATTTTTTTACCACTATGCAGTTTTAGTAAAGACTTCCATGGTTTTTTAAAATATCTGACCCAGGTCAGGCAAGAATTAAGCTAGGGGAACCTACGTCCTCCTTTACAATACAGTCAGGCATCACGAATCCATTCTTATGCTATAATTTATGAATTTTTCAAATTACAGCAAATCAGCTTTTTTGATTCTTCAAGAGCAGTTATGCAGCTATGTGAACATTATCTATTGAATAAAAATGCAAACTATTTATGCATTTGGTGATCTTTCAACTGAAAAACATTCAATGCCACTTTTATGAAAGAAAACAAATGATTATTTCCATATGAGTGCAAAAGCACTTTGATATCCTCCAGCTCTTACTATCTACCTAATGATTTACCGATTTAATAGGATGGGTAATTCACTTCCTAAAGACATCAAGAAAATATTGTCAAAAGAAGATCAGTGTCATTTGTTTATTACAAGTGTAGAGATAGAGAGCTACTTGGAAAATATGGCAATAGAGTTAAATCTTTATGGACAAGATAAAGATTAATGCAAATGAAAGATAAAGAATAATAAAAGCAATTATACTGCAAGCAGAATGTAAAAAGTGGTTTCTTTAATTTCAGTAAGAAGCTGTTACGAGGTTTTAGTCACTTTTTCTTGTATTAGTCTAAATCCTAAAATGTAGCTAGTTTTCTTCTTTGCTCCTGTACAGATATTCTATTTCCCTGTTTTTGAGCAAAATCTCAAGACAAAAATTCATACCAAGCACTGGAAAAAGCTTTTTTAAAAAAGTGCAGAATGGATGATGGTGCTCTTTTCAGTTACTCCGAACTGAAAGAATTTTAGGGAAACTTGACATCAAGTCAAGTGGGGGTTATTCTTAAAGCCTGAGAACATATGGTTCAACTTTTCTTGGAGCACATATTCAGATTTTTAAAAAACAGCCACAATGTGTATTTCAATCCCTATCTCAATTCTTAACATTTAGCACTTGATATACACTGTTTTCAGTTAAAACTGATGATGAGATCCAACATGAGAGAAAACGGCCCTGGCTTAAACAGTTACCATACATCAGCTTATCTACAGAACTAGTAAGCTTCAGATCTGAAGGAAATTTGGGACAGTTGCAGTTTAGTTTAGCCTGCAACAAAAGCCAAATTCTTTCCCATTTGCCACACCACAATAATTCCAGACGTTCACCAAGGCTTTGCTTATTTGAAGTTATTTACTGTGCAGTGTTTAACCCCAAGTTATAGCACAACTATCCAACATACTTAAGAGCTTTGTAATAAATACAATGCTATCTAAGGTATTTTGTGCAAAAGAAGTACAAAGAATTTAAAAACATGTGCCTGCTACTACTGCAAATGTGGAAAATAAAAAAGTGTTTAAAAACCTACAGCAACATAGTAAAGGATGTCCTGAGAGGGCTCTGAGCCTACAGACCATACTCCCCCTCCAAAGCATGATTTGCTCTCCTGGATGTAGCTATGCCCTAAACCAGAGACCATTCTGCCCTTCCACCACGCATCTGAGGGCTCTGTCAGACCTGTGCTAGTGTAAGGAATATGGTGATCTATGGGACACTGCTGGTAGATGAAGGTTTCTCCAAAAACAAGTGACAGAAAGAAGGAACTTTCCCGATGTGCAAGATCATCTTGGTCCCAACCCTCCTATGTGCTTATCCACTTGTATTAACAAATTTGAGGGGACCCTTTAGTAGTCAGGTGTTCACATACTAAACACTACCAGCAGGAGTAGGACTTCAGAATTCACTACATACAAACTAGGCGGAAGGTGCAGACAATCAGCACAGACTCCCCAAACTCATGGTTAAGAACAACACTTTTGTTCCTATAAAAAGTGTGCTACATCTCTTCAGGCCCATACAATGTGAACCACGGTCGACTTTTTTTCCTAGAGCTTGTTTACTGCTAGCAGGCCTGGTTTAAGATTTTTCCACCATGCCTTTTGGATCCTTTCATGGCCTCTTCTGTCTCAAACATAAGCTTTGCATCTGTATTTTCAATGTTTCCAATAGCCTACTTCCCCCTTATCTATTTTCCGTCATTATACAAAGATTAATGCCGCTTTGATTAGGTTTCTGTAGTTCACCTACTGCTTTTTCAAACATCTTTGTGCTTTCTTCCATGCTGTCCTTCTGGTTGGAATTTTCTTTCAACAGCCACAAAACCTGATTAATTTTCTTCAGCAAATCCCACCTTATGTCTTCTTCGCCACAAAGTATACGCAGAAACAAGAGTTCGACTGATGGTGTGTTGCAAACTGTGCCTTCCCTGCTGATCAATACAGTCTCATTGTTTCCCTCATCTGTCCGTAGCCATCTGCTGTCTTTTGTCTTATACTTTGGAGCTCTTCAGGGCAGGAATTATCTTTTTGCCCTATATTCCTATACAATATAACATTATAATCACAGTTCGGGATTAAGGCTTCTAGATAACATGATAATACAAACACATTATAACAATGGCAAAATTTGCTCCAAGTTCTTTGCAGAATTTTTTTTTTTTTTTTTTTTTTGAAATCTAAGACTTAGAAATGTGAGGCAGTTCAGGAAAAACATCACCAATTCCACTGTTTTTCAATGCATCTGAAACAGATTTAGAATAGCAGTAGATGAGAATATTAATTCAAGTGTTTTAATGTAGGGCTGGATCAGGCTCGGCAGGTCTGACAGCCTGTCTCCATTGTAACTCCTCCTGAAGGCAGGAAAAGGATTCTCACGGGAAATGAATCAGGCCCTACAGAGCTCACGAGGCAGCGTGCAAAAGGAGCTGTGCTATTGCCTGGTAAGATTGGTGGCTCAGACAGAGGACCACATAGTGACATTTTTATCATAATCCCTAATAGAAATGTGCTATAATTTCCTGTTTGTTTTCTTTTCAAGGTGAATGTCACAAAAGTTAAAGGGCTGCAACACTAAACAGGGTCATAATAAGAGAAAATCCAAGATTATTTCCACAGAGATCATGATCATGATTCAGGCAGCCTGCTGTGAACCACAAATGCAAAATTATAAATATTACAAAGCATGTATTAATGTGCAAGAGGCCTAAATTTCAAATTCCGTTGAGAATCCTCATTCCAGGGGCCTCTCTGTGCCTAAATGCTCACGTACGAGACTGTGATTTGTTGCGGGGATTATTTTATCTTGCACTGAACAGCGAAGGTGTTAGAATTTGCCCGTCTTTTCAGAGCCCAGCTCCAGCAGGCACTACCTGACTCAGCTCACAAACTAGAGCCACGGCATCAAATTTCCCAACCCACTTAATTTGAAAGCCTGCCAAGATAGGTGAAAGACCTTATAAATATGTAAAGAAGGAAGTTCAAATTACACAGTGATGTAAATTCCCAGTGATTGATGCCCTTTTAAAAACAATAAAAATCCTCGAGAAACTACAATGTTGGTGAATGTGCTTCCCTCCCGATGCTGTCTGGCGGTGCCGTGCGGAGTTTGGCTGATTTATTGTACTTTTCGTGCGGATTTTATTTTGGATTTCTACCACTTCCTGGAGGCCAGGGGGAGGCACAGTGGGAGGAACCAAAAAACTCGGTGCCACAGCCATTTTGTTTGTGGGCAGCATGGTAGAATTCTGTCAGTCAGTATAAGGAGGGGTTTTTAAAACAGTATTTATGAAAAAACTATTCCTGCCGTAACGGATGTATCTGTTGAATTTAGTGTTAATTTAGTTCTTTCATAAGGTAGGTGTTTATAATTGTAAGTAAATCGAGTATTTGTTGGGATTCAAGCCTCCCCACTTTCCAGGAATCATGGATTTTGTTTCAGGCATGACTGGCTCTTTGGGATGCTGGAGGCTGCCGGAGCCCGGCGGGGCGGGGGTGCGGGGGTGCCACG
>VZTJ01000172.1:56564-69401 GCA_013397795.1 Orthonyx spaldingii
CCCGGTGGGAGATCTTTTTTGTTTTGCATTGCTCTGTGCTGGTGGCGCTGTGGGGCTCCGAAACAATTCCTGTCCCTGGCTCTAAAGGGGGTGGGGGCCGGGGGGAGAAAGGTGGGGCACGGGTTGATCTATTGTATCTTTTCTCTGTATCAAAAGTAACCGCAAATTAGTTAGAATGACGATGAAATTGTACCTCTGGAAAATTGTAGTGTCGCATGAACTATGGCCCGGCAGAGGCATGACCTCACCCTTTCGCTGGTTTGTGTAATGAAGCAGATCCTTAATTTTTTTTTTTTTTTTTCAATCCTGTACCTAGAGTCCAATTTTCCTCAGTGATGAGATTTTCGGTCCCACCCCCAAAATTATTTTATAGTGGCTGCAGATGAAAGGTTTTTAAAGGATTTTTTGCAGCCAATATGGAAGGCTATGGCACACACTTATTGTGCAACTAGTCCATTGTTTGCTTGTTGTGAAGTTAAAGGTTCCATCCACGGCTCCTTTTATCAAGCCCTCAGGTCCCCCTTGCTCGCGTGCTTGCATATGCAAATCTTCTGATGAGGTCTGTAGGAGTTTGGGTTGTGTATGAACGTGGGGTTGAAAAGAAGGGAAAACCTAAGGTAGTCCTTCGGTTTGTAAGGATTCACCTGAGGTGGGTGGGTTTTTTCTTTCCTGTTGCTAAGTGGAGCATGCATTTTACATGTATTTATAAATAGATATATGTTAATGTGTGTTGTTTTCTTTTGTTACAACCTACAGATCACCTCGGTTCTAAGTGCAAAAGGATTAGAAGGCTTTCTGCTAACATCCATATTAGGTGTAAGAAAACAGAAGTGATTAATGTTCTAAGATGGGTGGGAAGACATAGTCAAGCCCATGATCAGAGCATATATTGGAAACTCAACAGGTTCAGGAACAAATTTGACATTAAATTTAACACATTTTTAAGGAATCAACGTGCTTGTTATTTTGGAGTGATAAAAGCTGATAATTTTAGAGGCCTTTGCATCTATTTTACATTTCAATGTCTTCAGTATTTTCAAAGAATAAATTTGACAAATACTAGGCAGTTTGAAACAGTCTCTAAACTTCTCACGAATTGTTTAAATCTTCAAAAATGCATTTAGATTTTGTTTTAAAGTAAAGCTTGCTTATTAAGTTAATTAGTTTTATGGAAACTGATATACAACTTCCGTAGATCTCTGTAATGGTCTCTTGTTGTCTTTTTTTAAAGGAAGGTAAATTTTCTTTTTGTCTTAGGTAAAATGCATCTTGCAACCTTCTGCCAGTAACAAACATATATCCAAGAGAGCAGTCAGCTTTTATCATCTCTGCTCTGTCAGACAAGATCTGCTTTTATGGATTCTTGGCTGACGCAGAGACCTGGTGGCCTATGACAGTGCAGTATGACCATTACTTCTTTGGTGTCCTGGTACAACTCTTAGATCTTGAGGACAAATATCAAGACATAAACTCTCTTAGAAAGTGTGGATTTTGGCCATCCTCCATTTCTGTTTCTGAGACCTGATCACTAGGACATAAGGTTGGCATTTTGGGCACAGTTTATGCCAGTAGAAGTAGTGCCAGTTGTTGTTGAATCTGTTACAATAATTATCAGTCTTAGAGAATCACTGGTTATTTAAATCTGATGCAACTTTTCTATTTTGACATAATTTAGACCGATGTTCAGTGTGCCCATCCATGGGCAACAGTATTGAGCAAATGATAAACTAGGGTGCTTACTGAAGGTATTTTCATGCTCTTCTTATCATCCTGTGCCATGAACGTGATGATTTCTTGTGGCTGCAGCCTGTGCATGCAGGCCATGAAAAAATGATTGTTGTGATCTTGCTGCTCAGAGTCAGTTCAAGCTCAGTGACATCAGCAAGAACATGAAATCTGAATGAAAACTCGCTTCACACTTGCTCCTCTCTCTCCCATTCAGCTGGGGCTACTCTTGAACTTTGGTTGTGGTTTTGCAACTTTGAAGCTGCATCTGATGAAACTGTCTGGTTTTACCCCTATCACATGATAAGGTGAGAAATGAGAAGTGCTGATCTTCCGCAATTCCGTGGTTTTCTCACTTATCTCCTCCTTCCTTTATGAACCATTGTGTTGCCAATAAGGAGTAAGAAGTGTTTAAGATTTTGCATCCTCTCAAAGGTAAATAGCAACTAATTTACTTCCTGCATCTTCTGCAGAAGTGCCTAAAAGAGTAATTTCTGTGGGGTGGTTCAATCTTTATTGCGTTTTCCCCACCTGCTCCTTCTGAAATACCTGTATGTGGAATTCCAAGACCTAAAGCATAAGAACTTTTTTTCTTTGGTGGGTTTCTTAATTTTCTCCCTTATATATGCCTCCATTTCCAAGGTGGCAAAACTAATGTATTTTTCTCCTAATACAGTTTCCCTTTTACCTAGGAAGTCTATATAGACTCCAGACACTTTTCAAAGATATTTGGGTGCCTTGGCTGAAAACTATTTGAAGTATGGTATCCTACTATAAACCAATATTTTTCAAGAGCTTAAGTCAGCCTGACTGACCAAAATGTTCCTTTTGCCTTTGTGACACTCCTCTTACTAATAGTACTAGTATTACGTACCCAAGTGAGAGTCACAGTAAAAATGGCTGTCTGAAATTGTCAGAGTAGTGCACAATGTGTAGATCCCAGGCAGATACAACCAAAATACCATGCAAACTGTTCCTCTGAAGTGGGCTGGTGGTGTAGAACGTTGTTTGGGGCTCAGTTCAAACAAAAGCCATCCCCCTTGCTTCACTCACTCCTATGTTGTGCTCTCCAGTTTCCTATGCTGATGCCATACCTTGGTGCCTGCGACTCCTGGCTGTTATCTTTTGAGGGTTCTAAAGTATTCATTGTGTCCTTGATTCAACAAGGTTTCAAGGGTGGGGTCTATCTTTACATTGGACACCTTGTGACATAATCTTTTTTCTCACCTTTCATGACTTTGCTAGCTGTACTTCTCCACATCATACTTGTCAGCATCAACTTGGAGCAATGAAAAATTCTTTTACAACTTACTTCAAGGATCACCTGTTTCCCAGCTGTGAACAAGGGACAATATATTACATGCCTGCTTCAGACTCTCATCATCTACGAAGTTAGGTCTCCCCACACCGCTTCCAGACTGATATTTGCATAACCTTTCAGTGTTATGAATTTATCTGCTCTAACTCCTATATGCCAGAGGAACTGCTATGGCTAGCACATCCTTCCACCTTCTAGCAGTCTTCATATTTTTCGTCTCTTATCAAATAGCACAAGAAGTTAATTCATGTTGCAGTGAAGAGACAATCCTAGATTTGAAATTCTTTAGTAAATATGCAGGGTGGGGGAATGTCAGTTCTTTGAAATAGAAGTCCTGTCTTGCTGTTGTGAGCAACAAAATATGCCTTGGACAGATGTGACCACACACCAATGGCTTCAGGTCCCGTGGGCTTCTTTAGACTCTTTGCTAAGCCACATTTCCAGTATGTTGTGTTACCATTGGACTGTCTAGGAGCAAGATAATACCAGTACTATAAACTTCCTTGATAGGAAGGTTTGTTCATCAGTTCTCTACTGATAGTAGCTAGAGCCTAAAATTGATGGTAAGAAGGTATTGCAGTGCTTAAAAAGTCAGTACATTTGCTAAAAATTATACTCTCTGCTTATCTGCCAACATAAACAACAGAGAGATGGGAACTGCCAAATAACACGTGAGTCCTAGTCTTCACTACTTGTGCTGGGAGTTGGGATGCTGTTGTGGAGCTCCTGGATGGTAAATGGAAAGTTGCTCAGAGCCATCCAACACCATACAACAGAAAACAGTGGTTACAGATGCCATGTCTGTTGCTTTGAGCACCAGTAAAAATAGCAAGGGCTCTAAAAGTAGTCCATGGGAATTTCAGCTTGGAGCAAATGACTGAAAATGGGGGATGCTGACTCACCATCTTCTGTTGTTGAGGAGAACCTGGATCACTTTTGCTAGGAATGGGGAAAGGACGAGTTAAATTTTACAATGCAGTGAGCACTGGGATTTCCAGAGGAAGAGAGAAAAGATGAGGTTGGATCTCATCCCTGCTCCCAGGATTGCCTCATGGATTTTACTCAATAATGTTTAAATGTAAATGTAGGAATTCCAGGGAACAGTGAGCAGATTTGTGCCTCCCAGAGCAGTCTTCTTTTTGTCAGGTTCTGTTTTGGTTTTTCCTTGGGACAAGTGCATGGTTAGAGATCTGGGAACTGGGCCTGTAAGGTGCTGTTAACTCACACTTACCTGGATTTTCAGTAAGTTGTGCTTCTGAGTGAATCAGAATCCCTGTATCATATACATTTCACGTAGAACTTCCTTCACCTGTCTTTAGATGAGTGTTGTTAAATCTGTAATCCTCAGTGGAAAGAAACAGATCAAGTAAATGACAGCTTTAAAAAATGAATGACAAAAGGACCCCAACAACAGCAAAAACAACAAACAAACAAATACAACCAAATTTTGAATTTCTGCTGTGATAAGAACCATATCTTAAACTGAACTGAATATCCTAATCAGGTCTCCATCTGCCTTCTCTGACTAGTTCAGATGTGAATGTCCTCACTTAATCAGAGATATTCCATGCCCCTGAGTTTGCTAATACTGACCTGTGCATAATTTAGGTAATGAAAAGTTAGTTCTTAATCCTCACTCCCCTTCAGAGCCTTGAGAAAATTGCTAAATGGAAGCAAGACTTCTGGCCTCACAGGGGTGTGGATCTGGAATATTCATTAACACAAATAAGAGTGAACTTTCCATGTTTGTTCAAACAGGCTAAAAATCAGGCGACTTGGATCTGGGGATTTCAGTGTTATGGGCATCCCTTTGTATTTACTAAAGAATCTTGGTGCTGCCATAACCTGATGACTAAAATGACAATTTCCTGAAAGGGTCCTTTTACCTGACAGATTTTCATCTGTAATGCTAGGGGTAGACAGGGCATGTTACCTGGATGGATTTATTCAAAAGGGGTTTTTTTTCCTCAAAAAAATTTAAAATTTAATTTAAAATGTTATAATGCAGAGCAGCTGTGTTATTTCTGATGGTCTTAAAGGTATCTCCATAAGGCAGAACATCTTGATGTCATTAGACAAAGTGATTGTGTAGTCACAATTCAAGAAAAGTGCCACAATCAGCATATTTTAAGGAGAAACCATGCTGGATAACAGAGGGGGGGAGAAAACATACATCTGATGACTCTGTACATCTGCACAGACACTTTCTGTTTAGCCCGTATTAATCTATAAGCACATAATGAATGAAGATTCCATAAGAAAGTATTCTGATTTCTTTTGTCATCTCTAAATTAATTTCCAAGTTAAAAACTGGTTGTTGTGGGAATCTGTGGGATTTGGAAGGTCTAGTCAAGGAGACTTCCAGATGAGTTACTTTAATGTGAGAAACTGTTTTCCTTCCCACCTTTCATATTCTCCCTTGATATTCTTTTTTAAATTAGGTTGTGTCTATGCTAACACCCTTCTTGAGTTGCTTATAAATCAGAAGTTCAGCAAACTTGACATGTGTGACCAGTAGCAGGCTGGTGCACATTAACCCTGGTGTTAATGACAGGGCTCTGTCGTGTTCTCTTGGTCAGAGGAGCAGAATGTCAAAACAGCTGTAAAACTGACACACTGCTCAATAAGAGAATGGGAATGGAGTGTCTTTATTGGAGATGGATGAGGGGGTTAAAGTCTTACCTGCTCGTAATCTAAATGATTTGAGAAAACCACTTTCCATGTGGCTGTGTTTCTCAGGTTGTCCTTACAGCAGATTTGGGGATTTCACAGGGGAGGTGAGAAGAAAACGACAGTGATATCACAGCACCTCGGGTTTCCAAATCCCACCTGCATTAGTGACAGAGAAAATAATCTAATGTGACTTCTCTATTTTTCTTCTCACAGCAACTTCATGTTTGCATCTAAACCAAAACACTTCCCTCTCAACATCTGCCCATCTCCCACAAGTTATTTGCATTCTCTAAATGTTGAAAAAACCTCAGAAAAATGTATTTTCTTCAGGTTAACCCTATCAGAGTTTTACATGGTTTTTTATGCTTCTGCTATAATTTAAAGATATACAGAAACAGATATCTCAAAACAGTCTTATCTGATCAGTTTTATATTCAGAACTAGCCTCCTCTGCTGGATATTTACAGTCAAACTTAATTCATTAGGCCTTTTTATCCCTGTAATGCAGCATTATTAATTTATGCTTTCTGAAGTGTATATATAAACATTCTGTTATAAATATCATCATGATTATTTGTACCCTGAAGACAAGCAATATTTTTATAACATTCACTCATGCTTAATTTAGTATAAATCCAACTAAAGTGGGTAAAAAATCCACTTCTAAAATTGAAAGAATATTTGTATTCTTGCAAACTAATAACAACCAGCTTTTGAAATCAAAAAGCTGAGTTATTTGTATTTTTTTCATTTCTTTAAAGAAATGTATTCATGTTAAGTAAAGATGGTATAGCCTGTATAAGGTACTTAATAACATATTTGTATTAATTGGATGTGGAATTCAGAGATCACTCACACTGTAGGGATGTAGGTAGATCCCACTAACATTAAAATAAAAAAATCTAAACATATATGTTAGGAAATGCCTCTTCACTCCAAGATGCAAATGTGCTTTGCTGAACCAAAAGATTTCTGAAGCAAAGCTAATTCCCATCTAGGTATAAGTCAATGTTTTCCTCAATTGTCTGAGGGAAGCAGATAACCTACTTTCATTCTGATTCAGGAACTGCAATTTAAAGCATTTGGCTTTATATAGTAACTCCACATTAACTTAACTCCACATTATTTAACATCAGCAACATCATTCTGAAGTTTGAAAATACTTGATCATACTAACCAGAAGTCCTGACGCACTTGAAACAATTTTTCATAGATTGACTTGCAAGACAGGATTTCTGTCTTGGGAGTGTAAGGTAAAAATCAAAAAAATTAGAGCATATAATAGTAAGACATTCTTAGCAAGTCTTAATATTGAACTGGTTTTGCTATTTTATTTGCATTTACATAGAGTCAGGCAGCTGTCAGGGTAGAAGTAAAGTTTCTGAAGTCATGCAAAGGCACAGAGCCTGTTCCCAGTTTACCCCTTTGTCCGGTGCTGGGGTGTGAGTTGAGGTTTATGTAGTGGTGCAATGTGTGTTTGGTGAGGGGGGGGGGGGGGGGTTGTTTGTTTGTTTGTTTTTAGCTCAATGGTCAATTGAAGGATTTGGGACAGTGTGCAGACCCATGTACAGCTGTAATTTCTCTACTTCTGTTTTACTTTTTTGGCCTTCCAGCTAACACTATGCAGAATGTCAAAGTTAGATATCCTTAGCTCTTTGGTTGATGAATTAGCAATTGTGTTGGCAGGAGAAAGTAGGGCTTCTTTATTGGTTTTTGTTATTTGTTTGGGTTTTTTTATTTGGTTGTGGTTTTGCTTGCTTTTTTGTTTTGTTTTTTGGGTTTTTTGTTGTTTGTGTTGGAGTTTTTTTGCAAGAAAAGTGTAAGGTTTTTGCCCTTCTGCTGTCTCTTCTAGTAGAAGTAATACAGAATCATGTGATTAAATTTACTTGGCTCAGAAATTATTCATGTGTTATAATCTGATGTTTGCAGAAGTCCATGCCTAAGTAAGAGGTGGTAACCAGTCCACCCAGCTCAGATTCTGTTTACCTAATAAATTGTGATTTTAGTATTATTATTGTTTTGTATGTCAGAACACAAAATGTTTTGGATAAAGATTTAAAAAAACAAAACAAAACCCAGAGCATAAAATCAGACATTTTTGGATTTTGTTTTGCCCCCCTTTTATCTTACTACTTAATCCTAAAAGATTAATTTGTGAAATGAGTTGATGGTAAAGATGACTAAATCAAGAATTCATGTTGTGTCTAGCATAGTATTTTAGAGGGGGATATGTGTTATAGAATGAAAACATGAAGGAGAAACTCATAAATCACTTTTAACCTTTACAATTCTTAGGATAACTGTTCTGCATCCATTAAAACTTAAACAGGGAAAGATGTATTTCAAGACAGAAGAGTCTCAGCGTAATTTGTCTTTTTACCACCACTGTATCTAAGAGAATAACTACTTCCACTATGTTTTCCCTAGACACATAAAAACTTAAGTCTCTGAAACAAGCTGTATAAAGGAAACTGATTCTTTTCTGACAGTACTAAAAAAACTCCATCAAATCATTTATGCTTTCAGATAGAGCCCATTTTACCATTTTCTTGCCTATTGTCCAGGTGCTGTTGGGACAAATGATGAGTCTGTAAAATAATAATCCTAAATCATTGATTGCTCTTGAACTCTTTCTAGTCCTCCTGTGGATACAACTGCCTCCACCGCCTCGAAGGGTTTAGCTGTCATTGGAAAAGCAGGAAGCTGGCAATAGTTTTTGCTGCTCCTCTCTTAGCTTTGTCTCTTCTCAGTAAGAGAACTGCTGGCTAGTGGCTTTTCCTTCTCTTTTGGATATGGCACCATGGCATATCCATTTGAGGATCAACTTAGTTTCCCTGAGGATGCTGGACTCAACTTTTGAGTATTTATGACTGTTAACACATCCCCAAAGAAGATTGGACCATTAAATTGGCATCTAGCTCCTTTCACTCATGGAAAAATGTTGCCTGTTGTACCTCCAAATTTTAAATTTTATTGGCAATTTTGGAATCTGAAGGATTATGCCTACTTACATTTTGTTGAATGGTGACTGAAATAGGTTATTAAATGCATTAATATGAAATAGGTTATTAAATTATTTCCTCCATCTCTGTTTGGTATTCTGCAGTCCAAACTGGAAGTGCTTACAAAGAATAATAGGAAATGGAAAAATTTGGCCATGCAGTACAGGTTCCTACTTGCTCACTGAAATTCATATATACACTCAAGACAAATTAATCTCCCCTCATGGAGTGGAGAATTGAGGAAGAGATTTACTTGGTCACTACTTCAAAATATAATTCAGAGAACTTCAAATAAGCTTCATACCTATTGCATCTCCATCATGAACACCTAAAATAACTCAGTGAATATAGCATACCATTCTTTGAGATACCAAAGTTATGAAACACTAAATTATCTTTCAGAAAAGTGGCAGAAGTGTTCACAAAGGCATTCTACACTAAATTTGTAGTGTAGTGTCTGAACTGTTTAGGTGTGTGTGACAGTTCCATTATCTCTTTTAAAACAGTTGATATAAGTAAATAAGGTGAGATTCACTAAGAATTACATCAGTTCATTTATGGTTGAAATCTTCATGCTATTAAGATAATTTCTTTATGCATCTGCTTCCTATTGTAATATGATATTTTATAAAATAATGAAGTACCTCTAGTGGCATATTTGCACACATGTATCTCATTTTAATTCAAACTCCAGGTAGCTCACTGAGATGATTTAAAATAATATAGTTATCTGAAATGTTATGAAACACATACAAGAAAGGTAGCTGAGAAGCAAATTTGAACAGTAGCATCACCAGCAAATGTAGAAGAGGAATATACATACAAAATCCACAAAAGCTTACTATAGAACAAAAGAGACACCTGTATCTTTCCAAATACCCCTAAGAGTAAGGCATTCTGGAAAGAAACCAAAGCATGGCAACTTTAGCATGTGCCATTTCTCAGTATTTGAGTACTGAAAGTGTGTGTGGCGGGAGAGACCAGTGACACTTCTTATCACTTCAGAATAGTCAGCATTTATGGGGATTTAAAAAAATAGGTCAACAAAATTGCTGTGTAAATAAATGAAGAGTTATTAGAAGCAGGGTGTAAAGTAGTCACAGAGTGAGAAAAAATAAAAATTGCAAATATTTATGGATACAAAAGTCAGTGTATAGTTTAGTGTAATACAAAATACAAACAAATCCTAATTAAAAAACAAAGTTTAAGAAAGCTCTTTTTTTTAAAGTTCAAAAACTGTCTCCTAGAATGTTATATCCTTAAAATACAAAATTCTTGAGGCCAGAAGGCAACAAAAAAGATGTGGTTTAACCTATATGCACATCATGTGTAGTACTTTTGTGATGATTGCTGCTAGAATGGGGGATAATATTAAACCCATGTGCAAAAGGCTACAATTCATGCTTAAATAAATGACTGGAAGTCTTTCTTGAACTCAGAGAGGTTTTAAGCCATAAAACTAAATAAATACTAAAATTTGTAAAAACTTGTCAAAAAGTACACAGGACTTGCAAACCAAAATAGCAAGTTATGTTTTTGGGCTTCACAAACCCGAGTTAGATGAGAGAACAAGAGACCCCTACCCCTGTCTGTAGCTGCACGGATCAAATTGTGTCTTTGTCTGTAATGCCTAGTCTGAATTTAGTACTTTTGAATGTATATTGAAATAATTATATTTACCAGGTACACAGCTCATACATAAAGTGCTTTCATTTTAGTTAAGCTTGTTCATTTAATTGTTTTGAGATCATAAAAAGATAAAGCCTTAAAGAAATGCCCCAAATGATTTCAGCAGTTTGAAAAAAAAAGATAGCAATTCTAAATGTCTTTTCATTATATTTCAATTACTTTACCTTACAGATCAATTTTTAAAATAGACACATAGCACTTTGGTTCAACATATTAATTTACACTTACTGAGCTTTTACTGAGAGTTTGCGAAGAGTATTTTGGTCACTATACAAAACACACCAAGTCCACATTAGCTACTGTCATAGTGCAGCACTGATCTCTACAGAATTAATGTGAGCATTTTGGTAAAAGCTACAAAATGGAGAAAACATAAAATATACCTGCATATTCTACCTGAAAGGAAAATGAAAATGCCAGTCTGGTTATGTTATATAACTTTTCCTGTCACCACCTTTTACAGAACAGATATCACGGCTGCTGTCACATTGTTTTCAATTATCACACTTTTCATCTTACTAGCAAATTAATTTTGAGGGCTGAGCATCTTCTGCCATAAAATATTTAAACACAATCTCTTTTATTGGCAAAACATTAAAAGCTGATGAGTCCAAGGGTTTCAGGCCAGAACTTTTTCTTAATGCAATGTCCTCTTTGTATCCAAACATTATTGTCTGTTCTGCTTGCTTTGCACTTTTCTCAAGCCAGTGGCAGGGTTAGAAATGCAAAGGTCAATTAAGGATAAGTTTGAACTTGATTATTCATTCTTTATATTTGAGGATATTTTCAATACTTTGCTTTTCATGATGTTCATTATGTATTGTTTTCCTTTCATCAGTATAAGTGAAGTGTTGTATTTAATGGCTTTATTTTTTACTTAGCTGCCAGGTGTTTCATTTTCATTTAATTTTTTAAGTCAAAGCTAATCTATAATGGCATATTGTGATTTTTGGTGGTTTTGTTTGTTTTTTTTTTTTTTCAGCACCTTACCTGTCTGCTAATTGGATAAACTAAATTATTCAGTATTTGTGGAAAAGTGTAAATGTTTTATGGACAATTTATTTTAAGATTATATTTCTAGCTAGTGTGTGCTTTAAGCTTTAGAATTCGAGTAAAAAGCAATATGCATGTTTAAGCATTTGATTCTGATGTAACTACTGAAATACAAATGAATACAATGATACTCCTTAGTTCATGCCACTCTCCTTAAAAAAACCAAAACAAACCAACAACAAAGAAGCCTCCCTAAAAAAAAAAGTCTCATTCTCCCTAGCAGCTGTCTTCCACTGCATTACCCATTTGCAGTACAGGTAGAATTTATCATCCCAGAGAGGTTATGAAGCCAAATGAGTTGCAGTTTAAGCAGTCTGGGAAACCTAGAGAGAAAACAGACACGGAAATAGTTGGCTCAAACCTGCTGTTAACAACTGCATCTAATAATATTTCATCTAGTGTCTAGTAGTGGCTTACGGTTGAGGATGGTGGTATTATTATTACTATTGTTATTATAGAGGTGATGCGATTAAAAATTGCTTTTGTTTCTATTATAGAGATAATTTCTAAAATTGCTAAGCAAACGAAGGTTTTTCTAATTTTTTTTTTGTAATATCTATGCCGTATTTCTAAAGTATCGTTTCCCAAGAGTAGTGTGTGATAAAGTTCTGTCTAGCGATTCTCGTGTGACAGTAAAAACTACAGTATTTTGCATTAAAAGTGGAGGGACACTTAAATTCAGTCACCACACAACTATGTCGCATTTTAAATGAAAATAAGCATAACTTCAATGAGATGGATTTCACTAGAGAACTAGAATTCCATGATAACCTGGTGAGAGAACATCGGTGAGCATGCGGAGTTCCTGAGCTGGATGGGGCAGCCCTGGCCTGGCGGGAGCGGAGTTTGACGTTCCTGTGGCTGGGATGCCCTGGGGCGGCGTGTGCAGAGAGCACCGAGACCGGGGGAACTCGGCATTTCCGACCCCTCGCTTGGAGCCCATTAGTGCCTCGGTTTAATCGGCTCGTTGAGATGTAAACGAGCTTCCCTAATCAGACATGCTCAAGTGAGCTCTACCCTTTGCCTGGGGTGAGCTCGCTTGAGCGGGTCACTGGTAATAACTTAAGTCCACGCAAGGGTTAAACCAGTTCACGTGTCTGCACTTTGCTGCCGGACTAAGTTTCTGAAAACCTCAGAGAAACCGGGTGGAACTGCCGCGGTGGAGGTGCTGGGTTGTTACGGTTCTGCACCGTTCTCGGGCAGGTGCCCGTGTTTCCCGTTTATTTAGCACGGACGCGGACTCGGTTCAGCGCCCGGCGGCGGCGGCAGCTGAGGGGCCGCGCCCGGGCCGTGAGGCGAGGGGCGCTCCCCCGTCGGACCCCGCCACTCGCGAGGCGCCGCTCCGGCCGCGGCTCGGGGCAATTCAGACCCGGCGCC
>VZTJ01000182.1:925-12462 GCA_013397795.1 Orthonyx spaldingii
GGGTGTAGGGGGGGGCTTTCGCGAACCAGTACCTCGGCGGCGCGTGTAGTAAACGTCGGTGGTCACCAGATGTCGCAGTGAGCGGATGTCGAAACACGGGAAGGCCGAAGGGTCAAGCCATAAAAGATCTCTTTATTTATTAAATTCAGCTTTTATATACAAAATGGATTCCCACCTGATTGGCTTGTGACTGCACGCCCCCCGCAGCTCATTGGCCACCTCGATTCATGAGAGTTTCACTACCTTTATCTTAGTTTATATAAACAAATAGATTCTTTCTCACGAGAAAGAGGTTTCTGTGCTGTCACAGGGAAGGATTTGAGAGGAGGAATGATGCTAATGAACATACATGGAATGATTCCTTAAAACATTAGAACAGAAAAACTTGTGAAGAAAAATTGCGGTGTAGCTGGTATCTTCTATCCCCAAAAATCACTTGGTCTAGACTCTGCCAAGCACTTTGCCACTGATTCTGTCAATGTCTTTCCTGGAGTCATGGCACTGAATCATACAGATAGAGGCTAAGTTTAGGAGCTTTTAGATAAGATTGCTCTTGAAATGTTGTCACTGGCCCAGGTTTTGCTAGGACATCTGACTGGCAGTGTTGATTCCATACTCCTGTCTGTACTGTTGCAGTACACATGTGTGTATCCTGTACAAATGGCCAACTAAGTAGTGTCAGTGTCAGCAAGCAGTGTCAGAGAACTGAATGGGAGCTTCAGACAAAGTTTTTGTCTAGAGGATTGTGTAGGTGTAATTGTGCCTTTATATCGTCCTGCAGGATTAAGGATGGCAAACCAGTTATTCAATGTGCATAAACTGAGTGTTTTATTTAGATTGTTAATGATAATGATTTGGTAAAAAGGAATAAAATAAAGGTAAAACTGCAAAATAGTAAAAAACAAAAGGACAGAAGGTCAAAAGAACAAAAAGCTATAATCAGAATTATTTACTGCACAATAAAACTAATATAGTGGACTTTTTACTAAATCAGTAATATTGGAGCTAGCTTATCAAGCAGAGATTGATATTACTGACCCATATCAATGACTGTCGCAAATCTCTGCTCAGCCTCAAGGGCTAGCCTTGAGAGGCATCACCACCTAAAAAAGGATCACACACGTTAGGGAGGAATGCAAGAAATCCCCACTGTGAAAAAGTGGGACTGGTCTTTTATCTTATAAATTGATTGACTGTCAGTCATACACATTTTTCAATTATGTGTTGTCATCCCTGCTCAGCAAAAGATGCTTTATTGCTGAAAGAGCTGTTACCAGGTCTTTGGATTCTTCTGCTCGACACTTCTGACTCTCACTTCCATCTCAGTACCTGCACATCCCTGCTGCTGTTTGCCTCACTCAGGCAGTAGCTTTCTTAGACTTGGGATGTTTGTGATTCAAGATAGTTTGTTCAAGCTGGTCTCAGCACTCTTGAAGATCAAACCAGCAGGCCCTCCTTTCTCAATTCACCACTGTTAAATTGTAATTAATAATCATTATCTATTAATTTCCTGGACAACTCAGCAGCCAAACTACATGCAGCTAAATAGGCTAAGATGGTATTTTAAAATTGAGCTGTACTGTCTTCAGGCCAAATCATGTGTTCCAGTTGTTTAATGGTGCTCTGCAGCCATTCAGACTTGCTTTTTCTCATCTTCCTGCTGCCAAAATGACTTGCACTGCCTGTAGCTGTGGAGTAATGAAAAAATATGTGTGTTCCCGTACCAGTGGAGGCCATTGTATCCACCGTAAATCCATCAATAGCTCTGGCAGTTCATGTGGCACAAGTGACTGGAAATGGACTGACCTTTCTAGCATGTTCTTACACTAAGAAAGAAGCAATGTCTTCTCAAGGTTACATTGTCTTACAGATGGTGACATTTTGGGTCACAGCCGGATTCTTCCCGCCCAGTTGTAATTTTTTCCTTCTAATCTTCAAAATGTTCTAACTGGGTGTTGAAATTTCCCAGGCCAAGTTGGATGGGGCTTTGAACAACCTGGTCTAGCAGAAGGTGTCCATGCCCATGATGTGGAACAAGATGATCTTTAAAGTCTCCTTCAGCCCAAACCATTTTCTGACTTCATGAAGGAAAGTGAAGTGTCTGAATCTCAAGGATTTATGTTTCCCTTCTAGATTGTTTGCTTGTAGGTCATGCTGAACTGTTTTGTTTTAGTTTTTCTCCAAAATAATATTGTTCTAAGGTAATAAAGTTTAGATGGTAACTTTAAATCTGTATTTTAAAAATGATAATTTTACACCTTCTTTCTGTCTGGGTTGGTCCTCCTTTTCTCACTTTGCTGAAATTTGTCTTTTGAATTCTGATCTCCTACCTCACAGTCTCACTACATACAAATCATCATATGTCCAAATGCATCACAAATATTAATTGGTTTATCATCTCCTTGCCTTTATGAGATTGGAAAACATTTCTTATCTCAGTTGGACTGACCTTCTGTTGAGGCTGGGTTGTTTTCAGTACTCCAGGGGGGAAAAAAGCAAACAGTTTTTCAGGAGTATAGAACATGGAAGAAGGGCAAGTCTGAAAAAGATACAAGTTGTCCTTTGGTTAGTGCCACATCCACTCTAGTGGAGCTTCAGCAAAGTCATCGTAAATAAGAGTCAGTTCCTTCTGTCCTGGAAAGAGAGAGTCCAGATGGCCTGTCAGACTGCTGAAACTTCCAGCCTCCCAGAAATGATTTGTCCAGCACATGAAGCAGGAGGAGGGCTCATTTGATCCTACTGGCATCATGTCTACATTGATGTGCACATAAAAGTGCAAAGACTAAGATATAACAGAGACTGACTACCTTTGCACCATGTAGCCTGATAGCACTATTTTAGGATTTGTGGCTTGATAGAGAGAGGGAGAAAATACAAGCGGTTTTAGCTTTGCAGCTTGCTAGAGATAGGGAGAAAATATAGCATTGAAAACAACTTTTAAGGGTTGCATGTTTGGCATATACAGAATGCATTTTTTTATTTTTCCTTTTTAAAGTGCCCATAAGTAGGTGGGTGCTTGGAAAATGGGACAGCATGATGAGAATGACTGTTAATATTTAACATGCTTTATATGCAACAGCTTTGCATATATTTGTATTTTAAAGATTACTTTTTTGGCCCTCTATTTTACAGAACTCTTGTGCTATATTACCATAATCAGTTTTTCTTAAGTCCGGCTTGGAAACCCTTTATTGCTAAATAATATCCTTCCATTTTGATAAACTTATTTTTCTCACATTATCTGTCCCTCGATATGTACTCCATGGGTAAATTAGCACTTTTCCAAGAAGTGGCCTGATAATTTTTAAAAGCCCAATAGAAGAGACGGAGAGATGCTCAGTGAGTAATGCTTTTGCACCTTTAGCCTCTTGTAGCAAAGAGAACCCAGAGGAACCTAGTGCAGTCCCAGGAGGAGGTGTGGGGTGGGTGGAAGCTTCTGCTATACCAGGAGTGTCTTGGAGGCTCCGGAAGAACACTCTGGCCAGTACAACCGTCCCTGTGCAGACAGCCCTGTCCCTACCCTAGCTGGGCCCACCTCCCTCCAGCTAGATGGCTCATGCATTACCAGGGTTCAACAGAGGGCTCAGACGCATGGAGTCCCAAGACGCTTTATTCCTGAGGGAGTCCAAAGGCAAAAGAGGCCGAATGGCCTTGCAAAACCCTTGTTATAGGGCACTGGTCAGAGGGCACGGGGCACAGGGGAGGAGAGGGGGGGCGGGGGGCTATAGAAGGAGTGAGGGATAGGGTTAGGGGACAAGTTAAGGTTAATGTATATAGGAGAATTAACATATCCAGGTAAGGTAACCTAGGGAGAGGCCATTTGCTTTCCAAGAGGTGGTTTCATAGAGCAGAGCTGTCCCACCAATGTTCTGGGGTGGGCTCAGCTACCCCAACAGGAACCTGGTATTTTTGAGAGCTATTAAGCTCTATGTAGCACTGTTCCATTTTGGAGGGTGCATAGTAACATCTTACATTTTTTATTGGAAAATAAAAGCAAGATAATTTTCTGTCTGAATATATAATGTATGAATGACTGCTTTTGAGACACTGATACATAAATTATAGATAGTCTTTCAGATTCTGCACTATGTATTATTAATTAAAAACTGAAGATCTTCATCTACACCCTGATATCTAGGCCACTGGAGAACATATTTTAGTGTTGGGGACTATATAACCCAGGCAGAATGCAAAAAAAGGCTGTCATTTTGACATTTATGGGTATCATTTCGGTATACAAAATGGCCAGAACCTTCTCCTATTACAGTGGACAGCAGGTGTTCTGCTTTATGAAGAGGAGGCATGAACAAGAATGAAGCTGATGTTTTATTTTCCTTTGCACACACACACAAAATATGAAGAAATATTTGTATCATGCTTAGCCTAAATTATATAATTTCCCACATGGCACAGTATGCACTAGGAAATCTGTCTTTCTGTCCTTCACTCTGTCTTCCCATCCCCTCTCTTTGCAAGAGATTTTAATGTTGTTTGATGTGTGTTGTAGTTGCCTGTTAGAGTCATTCTGAAGTAGAGGTTTAGAAGGCAACTGATCATCAAAATTGCCTGCTATTCGCAATAGCTGAGATTCTAAATTAAAATCAAAGAGATACATAACAAAGCACACAATCACAGCAAGCCATAGTTAGCAGCAATTCCTTTTAAATTAAAGTGGAAACAGCTTATCATAGACAGTTCAGATGTTGGCTAGTGATGGTAGACCCATACTGAAGAGTGAACTTGGGGATGTCCATTGCTTGTTTCTCGTAATCTGAGGATGTGCCATAGCCCTGCATTTGAACAAATAGCCTTTGTTGTGTAAGGCAAAATTGAATAAAAGTTAATATCTGGCATATGTCTGCAGTCACGAATTTAACAGCAATCAGAATATGTCTGCCCAATTTTGCACTTTATTTTTTAACTAGTTTTACATGGAGAACTACAGATAGTTTTGTGTTTGTTTACATTCTATGAATCAGTTGTAACTGTTACTGTAATAAATGTTCGTGTAGCTTTTCATTTTTACTGACAGAATTGTTCATGCTGGGACTGTTGCACAGCTGGGCTATGGATCTTACGCAAAAGGCAGGCATTACAGATGAAGGTAAATGCAAGATACAAAAGCCAGACTAGAATGAGAGCTTCATTCATCCTATAGCATATGCACTGGAAACAGAGAAATCATTCTCTAAGGAACAGACCACCTTTAGAATCTGTACAAATCTGAGGTGTTTATTGTCTCACAGACCAGATCTTGTAATAGCTTCCTTAAGCAAAATTTCCAAAGATCCAGGGGAATTATCACAGCAAGACTCAACTTCCCAATGTGCATACATAAGTTAGAATAAAAATTGATATCTAATTATTACTCATCTCAGGCAGTAAGAGCAACAACCATTTATTTTCTTTTAGTGATAAGAAGGTAAAATGGGTGCCATCTGCTGATGATCCAAACGATTTTCCCCCCATTGAATACTCTTGTGCTTGGAAGTAACTGCCTTACTAATGCCTTCCTTAAATGTGGACAGCTTGTTTATGAATCAGAGCCCGGCTACCAAACAGCCCTCATGTTAATATTTGAATGAGTTATTTTCTGATGAATAATCTCCCTGCAGTTCATTGCTGACTAAATGAAAATGGAAGGAAGGTGTTGGGGGAGAAAAATGTCTGTGATTCTGTTGGACTGTAGTGGAGTAGCTGCTGGGATTTATGGGTTGCTTAGTTCATTCTCCTCAGAGAAGGAGCTGATTCAGCAGTGTCTGTTGTGGTTTATGCTGATGGCAGGCTGCCTGTGCAGTCAGCACAATTAGAACAATGTGATCACCCTGTAACGCTGCTTGGATGGACTTTTAACTTTGACCCACTGTAGTGGTTTGAGTTCGCTCACTTAAGTTTCTGGTTAAACGCCAGCAAACTTACCAGATTTTACTAAATTTTGCTGTGAGATAAGGATTAGGAGTAGGTAAACCAGGCTCAAACTTTAAAGAATATAAAGAAAGTTTATTAACAGACCTAAAAGGAAGGGAAAAAAAATTAAGAACTAGAACAAAACTCTCAGAACACTTCTGCTCCTCCCACCTCTCCATTTTTTTCCTAATGACAATACAAAAACAACACTTCGACTTTCAGTCAGTTTACCACCTCTAAATTAGTCTTTTTTCAGTTCATTTAGGGAGAGAAGTTTCCTCCTGCTTTACTATGTTGACTTCTCCACAAGAAATACAGTTCTTGTGGTTTTCAGCTTTACAGCTAGCAGCCGCCCAGGAGAAAAAGATCTGCTTGTTGTGGAAAATCCCTCCCACACTAGCCTTCTCACAGCTACTACGGTGGGTTATGATGGTTCATGGGGTGTGGGATCTTATAGTAGGCTAACAAGCCTGTCTATGCCCAGCATTTTAATATTAGCACAGTCTGCGTCTATCCGTGAGAAACTTAGTGTTCACAGAAGCAAGAAACCAAAACAACCAGCCACTGATACTGCACCTGGTGTTTTTTCTACATGTTTAGAATACATAGAGAGTTTATGTTATGAGTACCTAATAATAGTATGTTGTATCAAAATAGTAGCCAAGGAATTTGTTGTAGTAGTTATGTAACCAATGAACATGTAACCTAAATGATAAACATACAAAAGTGTATAAAAGAATACTGACTCTCACAATAAAAAAAATTCTAAGGCCTTCGAGTCTTCAGTTCTTGTGATGTGAATTAGACTTAGAGTCTTCTATGTCGCGGCTACTTCCGACAGCAACACCTAGTGACAGTCAGTGGTGATCCTCACCCAAACATCAAGTTACAACATCTGGTGACCCCAAACGTGATGTAAGCTACATCTGGTGACTGCTGACGTGATGTGAATGCCGACGTGAGGTGAACCCCGACTGTCACTGAAACGTAACACGGAGCGTGGACTTCATTGCCACGGCCATTGCAGGAACGGCACCAGGGGAGTAGCAGCCGGTGAAGTGTTACAGCAGAGGAGTTCTGCTTGGTCCGGACCCACGTTTGACACCGTGCCTCAGAGGGAGAAGGGACAGTGAGCCACCGGCACTTATTTATTTATTTAAGAGGGGAAACAATTTATCTGAAGAAAGAAAGACTGTAGTGTCATCTTGTAAATCGCAGTTAAAGCAAAAGAGAGAAATCACAGACTTTGCACTTCAAAGTGTGCTGCTAATATGCATCTTTGTGCTTCAAAGCATGCTGCTAATATTTATTTTGAACGTTCTACTACAAATATTACGAATGAAAGTACAGCGAGCACAAATGCCCGAAAAACTGAGGGGCCTGACCAGCCGCCGGCAGCTGCAGAGTGAGCAGCTGCGGAGTAGGCAGCTCAGAACCGTCGGCCAACGTAAAGGGCTGCGGGCTGCAACCACCCTGCCCAGCCCCAGCGCTGCTCTGCGGGTTCTTGGCGGCCATAGCGATTGCAGCCAATGCCGGCAGAAGTGGCGACGGAAGGCAGTGGCGCAGGGGGAGGCCCCCCGCGGCGGGGCGGAGCGGGGCTGCCTGCTCCCCACTGAAAACTGCACTGAACAAGCTCCGAGGGGGCCAAGAACAAAGAGCAATGACCGAGAAAGAGGCAGCAGTGGCGCCCGGGGAGCCCCCCTTTCCCCCCCTGCGCCAGGAGAGCGGCAGCGGAGGAAGCAGACAACAGCCAGGGGAGCGGCGGTGGCACGGCGGGCAGAACCTGCCCACCAACAGTGGCGGCAGCCCAGCAACAGATCGCAGCCGGGGGGGGCAGCGATAACACGGCGGAGCCCGCCCGCCCAGCAACAGGGTGGCGGTGGCGGCGGTGCACCCCCGTGTTCAGCTGGGAAGATTCAAACATCTAGGTAAGAGTGGCCACGGCCAAGGAAGCGGTGCAACGAGGCCGCGCAGCGGCGGAAGGTACTGCCGGAGTAAAACCTGCGCGCATCCCGCTGGAAGCGGTGGCGGCGCGTGGGGAGAGCCCCCCGCACCAGAGGAAGCAGAGCAGGACTGTGCCGGCCCGGCGGCAGCGGCAAAGTAGCAACAGCACCTCCCCCATGCTCTCCTTGGAAAATTCAAACACCTGCACGAAGGCAGCCACAGCCAAGGAAACAACGGCAGTAGAAGGGGAACAACATTACCCCCAAACCCTGCAAAGCGCAGGGCGGCTCCGCCAAGCCAGCCTCTGACTCCATCCCCAGAGAAAACGGCAACGAAAGAACAACACCAACAAACACCTACGAAGAAACCCCTCCAAACCTACATAACTTAATTAGTGAATGTATTTTCAAAGTACCTTTTTAAGTAGTAAAACTGAGTTGTATTTTAAATTGCTTTTCAGTTTACACAAAGAGAAAGCACAGTGATAAAGAACAAACTCGTTAAAAACATAGAGACATCGTGAGTACAACTCTTGTGGTATGAATTGTTGAACTATCTGTGATTTATTACTAAATTATCTGTAGAAACTATTCAGAATTTAAATGTAGTTAGCAGTGGTCCAGGGTGAAACCCTTTGAACTCTCCTGAACTACAAAAGACTGTAACCAGCCTTCATCTGAGTAAAACCTCTCAGACCCAGAGAATTCTCAAACTTACCAAATTTAAAGAACTATCTCTAGACAGTAGTAATGGGTTCTGGACTCATATCCCCATCACTCAAAGCTCAATCCTGACCCCACTGAAAAGATACAAAAACATCTAAAATGATCACTGAATTCAAAATTTTTTCAAAGGCATACCTTCAACAAACTCTATGTTTGTATACATATAAGTGTGAAAATGCTGCAACAAACATACAAAGAATGTTGTTCTAATTTCTTAAGTATTTTATGTTTATAAATTAAGTCTGTAAGTAAGTTTATAAATTAAGTCTAAGTAAGTTTATAAGTTAAACCTGCAAGTAAGTTACTACTGAGATTTATAAGTCTGTAAGTAAGTTACTACTAAACTTTATAAGTGTGTAAGTTTATAACTTAAACCTGTAAATAAGTTACTACTGAAATTTATAAAGTTATTACTGTGTTTAGTAAATTCTATATAAATCCATTACTAAGTAATTTAAGTTAAATTATCTATTAAGTTCCATTAATTGTTAAGTACTGTTAAACTAAGTGTTGAGTACTGTTAAGCTAAGTACTGTTAACCTTAAGTTCTGTTAAGTGCTGTTAAGTTTAATTTCTATTAAGTACTATTAAGTTTAAGTGATGTTAAGTTCTATTAAGTTCTATTAACTTTAGTAAGATTGTTAACTAATGCAAATTTGATTAGTAACTCACCAAATGAGTCAAAGACTCCCTGAAAAAGGACTATTTAATCGTGCTTGCCGTCTTTGTCATTTTACTCCTTGTGCTGTGTTTGTTATCCTTTCTACAGAAGACCATAAACACTGCATTTTCAGTTGAAAAACGGAAAGGGGGAGCTGTGGGATCTCATAGCAGGTTAACAAGCCTGTCTATGCCCAGCATTTTAATATTAGCACAGTCTGCGTCTATCCGTGAGAAACTTAGTGTTCACAGAAGCAAGAAACCAAAACAACCAGCCACTGATACTGCACCTGGTGTTTTTTCTACATGTTTAGAATACATAGAGAGTTTATGTTATGAGTACCTAATAATAGTATGTTGTATCAAAATAGTAGCCAAGGAATTTGTTGTAGTAGTTATGTAACCAATGAACATGTAACCTAAATGATAAACATACAAAAGTGTATAAAAGAATACTGACTCTCACAATAAAAAAAATTCTAAGGCCTTCGAGTCTTCAGTTCTTGTGATGTGAATTAGACTTAGAGTCTTCTATGTCGCGGCTACTTCCGACAGCAACACCTAGTGACAGTCAGTGGTGATCCTCACCCAAACATCAAGTTACAACATCTAGTTACAACATCTGGTGACCCCAGACATGATGTGAGCTACAACAATGGGGTACTCTTTTAAGGATGAATGGTTCTACTACAGCAGCAAAGAAATCCCTTTCTTCTAGGACTGTCAGCATAAGTCTTCTTTGACCATTCCCTGGGGCAAGGGATCTGGATCACAGTTTCTTCTTTGTCTCTGCTCAAACTTCTCATCAGGCAACAATTACTTCAGTGTTTGCTTATCTCTACACAGGTGCCTTGGTTTACTGGTTGCACTGGCTGCAGTTAGAACATCACATCCCCCTTTTGGACCATTTCTTCATATATTACAGGGAATATTTTAGTTTAGTCCCAACCATGGCTTCACAGAAGAATTTTCAGCTTCCACATTGAAGCACTCCTCAAGCTCCTCCCTCTCGGCATCGGCTCTGCTTCTCTCACTGACTTTCCGAGTCTTTATGCTGTGTTTCTGTAGGTATCCTCACTCTTTCTCTGTCTGTGCAGGGGAGAATGGGTGTCTACAAGTTTCATTTGGGCAACAAAAGGGTTAATCTCTCGGGCCTCTGCAACAGTCTCATGATCTTTGCCGGGGTGTTAAAAAAGTTTGAGCTGGGCTGCAAAAGCAGTCAGAGTCTCAGTGGCCTCGCTCTGCGAAGCTGGCCCAGCCTGGCAGGGCCGGCCTGACCCAGGGTGATAAAGCAGTGCGTGGCCCGAGTAGGATGGAGCCGGCCTGGCCCCTGCCCACTGTGGTTGGAATGCTTGCCGAACTGCATCCGAGCCGGAGAGCTCAGGCCGGGTCCTCCCCCATGCTCAGCTGCACTGCTGCTCCAAACCCCCTCCCCCCGAGGGGGGTGGGGCAAGAGTGCCCTGTCGTGGGTTTCCTCAGGAAGGGTCAGTCTTGCAAGTGACTTACGGTGCAGTAAGTAGTACACTTTATTTTTTGAGAAACAGAGTCAGTGACCAGCTAGTTTTGAGTATTGATGAGTATATCATTTAATTAAAAGTTGTTCTGCTTTTAGGGAAAAAAAACATATTTAAGAGAGAGACATCTGAGAAAAAACCTTTTTTTTCTTGTTTCGTTGTTGTTAGATAAGCAAGTCCTGTGCTTCTCTCTCTGATAAGACTGGGCCCTTGCCCTCCCCTCCCCCCCTCAGAGGAAGGGAGTTTGAAGCGGCAGTACAGCTGAGCGTGGGAGAGGACCTGGCCTGAGCTTTCCGGCTCGGATGCAGTTCAGCAAATAAGCAAGGGCTGGGCTGGCTCGATCTGACTCGGGCCGGGCCCCTTCCCTCCGCCCCCACCCCCCACTGGGCCAGGCCAGCTTCGCAGAGGGAGGCTAATGAGCAAAAGTGTTCTGAAAGTTTTGTTCTGGTTCTTAATTTTTTTTCTTTCTTTTTAGGTTTGTTATTAAACTTTCTTTATATTTTTTAAAGTTTGAACTTGCTTTACTTAATCTTTATCTCACAACAAAATTGAATAAAATTTGGTAAGTGTGTTAGCATTTAGCTAGAAACTCAAGTGAACAAACCTAAACCACTACACGAAATTGGTGTTTCCGCCCGGTTTCGAACTGAACCAGTACGATTAGTAAAGAATACACACAATTAATAAAACTTAAAATAAAAATTAATTTAAAAAATAATAAGCAAAACTTGTACTAANTAAAAAATAATAAGCAAAACTTGTACTAAGTCATAAAGTTAAGTAAATA
>VZTJ01000199.1:0-10836 GCA_013397795.1 Orthonyx spaldingii
CCAAACTCCCCCATCCCGCCCCACAAACCGAACAGGGGTTGGGGGACCCCTCCTTTTCCAGCCAGACTGGGCACCCCCCGTTCCTCCCTGCACCCCCAAAATCCCGCTGTGGCACCAGGGCCGTGTCACCCCCACCCTGGGGACCCCCCGGGGCCCCCCCAGCTCCCAGCTGGCACCACCGAAACCTGGCACAGCTCCCAGGGGTGCAGCGAGTCCATCCCAGAGCCGAGGGGGACCCCAAAACACCAGGAAAAGCCACACCAGGNCAGGAGGAGCCTGGAATTAGGGATGGCACCGTGGAACCCCCAAAAATGTCCCAAAAGCAGCCTGGAATTAGGGATGGCACCGTGGAATCCCCAAAAACGTCCCAGGAGGAGCCTGGAATTAAGGATGGCATCATGGAACCCCCAAAAACGTCCCAGGAGGAGCCTGGAGTTAGGGATGGTATCATAGAACTCCCAAAAGTGCCACTGCAGGACCCTGGAATGAGGGGTGGCACCGTGGTGGTGTCACCCCGAGCCCCTGCACCGTTCACAGCACAAAAACCGCAAAATATTTTCGAATTTTGGGCCCAGTTTGGATTTTTCCAGCCTCTCCCAGCTCCCGCTCACCCCAAATATCGAACACCCTGAAATATTTCCCCCCCGCCAAACATTCCCAAGCTGATCCCAGGCAGGACTGAGGTCCTTGGATTCCGCATCCATCCCGCCCGGGGCTGCCCCGTGCCAGGATAATCCCGGGATCTCCCGCTTCCACTGGAGGCAGCCGCTGGCCGGAGCATCCCAGGGAGAGCCACCGGCACATCCCGGAGCTGCCGCAGGCAGCGCTCCCGGCCGGAATTCCGGCTCCGAAGGGGTTAAACCCACCCGGGGCACAACCAAGGAGAGAAAGCGCCTGGAAATGTAAAGTGCCGTTTATTTATTATTTCCCCCCCACCCCACCCTATGATGAAAATACCGAGTTTAAAAAAAAAAAAAAAAAAAAAAATTAATTGCACCACCAAACTGCTCCATCCACGCTCTCCTCCTCCTTTGCCTCCTCTTCCTCCTCCAAAACCCAGCACCAAAACCTATGGAAAATAGCCCGAAACTTGAGGAACCTTCCCTGCTTCCCACATAAAATAAAAGGCAAAATCTGTCACATCGAGCACCCCACGGCTCCAGGGTGGCTTGGCTGGGCATGAGCTGAGCCAGCAAGCACAGATCCCCCCCCAAATCTGAGGTGTTCTCCCCCAAAATTGGGGTGTTCCCCCCAAAAACTGGGGTGTCTCCCCTTTGGGGTCATGGTTGCCCTGTGGGCTGGCCCCGAGCAGGGAAGTGCCTTTGTCCTGTGCTGGAAAAGGAAAAGGGAACAGGGATTTGGGGTTACCCAGCCCTGGCACTTCATTTTGGGGAGCTGCCATGGTGGGACCCGGGGCAGGCAGGGGGATGGCAGCTGCCAGCCTGACTGGGTGAAAAACAGCCAAGAAAAAAAAGAAGGAAAACACCAAAAAATTCCCACCAAACTTCCCAAATCCTCATGTGGGGCTCAGGGGTTGCCGAGCGCGCTGCGGGGAGCAGGGGAACGATTCACCCCAAAATGCAGGTGGTGGGAAATGAGGGGGTCGGGCCCTGGGGGCTGCGAGGTCCTCGCTGGGAGGGACAATCCTGGAAAACGCTGCGGGCTGGGGAGGAGGCGGCTCTGGCTGGGTGGGTTCATCCCCGGCCAGGGGGCTCCGACAGGGAATCCTGGAGCTCTGCCACCTCCACAATGGCTGAGGCCACCCCTGGGATGGGCCAGAGGCAGCTGGAGGGGGAAAATCTGCAGCCTGGAGGGGTTTCAGCCTTCGCTGTGCCCCCAGATGGGACATGGAGAGGGACCCCAATCCCGGCACGGCCAGCGGGAACAGCCGGGCTCTGCCTCCACCTCTCCAGGCAAGGAAAATCCACACTCTCCCCCCACCTGGACACCAAAAAGTGGGAGCCATCCCCGTCCCCATCCCCTCCCTCCTCGGCCCGATGGATCCAGCGCCTCCCCTGAACATCCAGCGCGGGACAAGGCCAGGCTTTGAAGCAACCGTTCAAAAAGCAAACGAGGCAAACAGCGATCTCTGCTCTGTCCCCGCGGCCAGGGCCAGCCCCGAGCCCAGCTCCTGTCCCCACGCAGGGCAGTGACACAGCTTTGGGCCACCCTAGGCAGGGTTTATTCCTTCCTGATCCCACTGCTTCTCCATCCCAGAGAGAAAACCGGGCAGGAGGCGAAGCATCAACTGCCCAGCCCCTCATCCCCGCAGCACCTCACACCCCCCAATACCTTCTTTTTTAACCCAAGTAAACACATTTCCAAAAAAAAAAAAAAAAACCAAAAACAAAACAAAACAAAAAAAACCCAAAAAAACCCCCAAAAAAACAAACAAACAAAAAAAACCAAACCAACAAAAACCCAAAGTAAAGAAAAACCAACATAAGCAGCACCACAATTCCCAAGTGTCAGGAGCTCCAGAGCTGGAGCAGAGGCCTGGAACACCCCCGCACCCGAAGGAACCAACCCCGCCGGGCCGGGGCTCGGAGGATGGAGACGCTTCCGAGGGGCCGGAGCTTCGGCGCTGGGATCGGGCGGGGAGGGAGGAAGGAGGGGCGGTTCTGCCGCGGAGGGAGGGCAGCGAGCGGTGCCGGAGGCTGCGAGGGCCGGGCCGGGCTCACACGGCAGCTCGGGTGGGAGTGCTGGGCTGGTTCAGCCGCAGCGTCCGGCACAGCCAGCCCGCGAAATCCACCTCCTCCACCTCGGAGCGCTTGATGAACGTGTGGCTCTGCAAGCACAGGGGAACGCGGTCAGGAGCACCCCGGCTCCCCAACGCCAGCCCTGTGCAGTGGGGTGTGCCCTGCAGAGGGGGGGAAGATCCTGGTGCTACGGCTGAGGCTGTGCTTGGGCAGTGAAATTGGATTTTGGGAAAACACTCGTCCCGTGCAGCCCTCCCACCCTCCTAGGGAACAATTCCTTCCCAATCTCCCGTCCAGCCCTGCCCTCTGGCAGTGGAAGCCATTCCCTGTGTCCTGTCCCTCCAGCCCTTGTCCCCAGTCCCTCTCCAGCTCTCCTGGAGCCCCTTCAGGCCCTCCCTGGAGCCTTCTCCTCTCCAGGTGAACAGCCCCAGCTCTCCCAGCTTGGCTCCAGAGGGGCTCCAGCCCTTGGAGCATCCCTGTGGCCTCCTCTGGACTCTCTCCAGCAGCTCCACGTCCTCCTGCTGTTGGACCAGGGCTGGAGGCAGCTCTGCAGGTGGGGTCTCACCTGACAGGGCAGAATTCCCCCCTTTCCCTGCTGCCCAGGCCAGGGGATGAGCCCAGGGCTCAGATGGATCTCTGGGGTGTGAGCACAGCAGGGATTCAGCCCTCAGGGCATCCCCCTGCCCAGCTGGGGCCCAGATTTGTGCCAGGCTCCTCAGTAGAGACCCCATCACTGCCCCGGACCAGAGGGGGTCGGTCCCTCCCTCTGCCCGGCCCCATCTGCCTCATTCCGGGCTCAGCCTGGGAATTCCCAGCCTTTGGAGCAGCAGGGAAGGGGCAGCAGCTGGCAGAGCTGGTGCCACCCCAGCAGAGGAGGAAAATCCTCTCCCCACTCACCATCAGCATCTTCAGGTCTGCTCGTTCTGCTGGGTTTTTAATTAAGCTGAAACGAGAAGAACGAGAGAGCAAAGCCAGCGTGAGATTCCTGCTGGGAACGTGGGGATCAGGCTGGAGAGGTCTCCAGCTCCCCCAAAGCCCCTTGGCCTCCTGGCTCCTTCCCCAGGATCCCCAGGGAGAGCTGCAGGATCCATCTCTCCCAGACTGCAGGGATGAACTGTGCCCTGCGAATGGAGAAAGGCCCTAAAGCTTGGCAGGAATTCTGCAATATCCCAGCTCTGGTGTACTGGGAGCTCTGGCAGCACCTTCAGGTGTCCCTGTGCCCACGGGGTGACTCAGCCCCAGGATCTGCTCCACCACCCCCTTGCCAGGCTCAGATTTAGAAGGAGCTGGGATCCTGCTCAGCAGCCCCACAAATAAACTGCTTTTATTCCAACCCTTCCCAAGGCAGGAGCTCCCAGCACAACGTGGGATCAGGCAGGGAGAGGGAGATCAGGCAGAACTCAGGGGGAGGAGCTGCAGAGCTGTCAGGGAGCACACCCAGGCCTCCACCTTCAGCCAGGAGATGAAATCCTCACCATTTATTTACAAACTCCTGGAAATCTTGCGTGAAGACTCCGCTTGGCAGCTTGGGAGGCGGCTGTGGAGAGAAGGCAAAGGGGTTCCTGCACCACTGTTGTGTTACTGTGCCAAAAACCAGTGTCAGCTGCAGTGTCAGTGAGCTGTGCTGCACAGCCACCCTCAGCCTCCTCATCCTGGATGCTTTTCCAGCCGGAAAAACCCTTCCCTGCCACTCCTTCCCCTGCTGCTCCAGCTCCTGCACCTGGGGGACCCCACACTCAATTCCAGCCAAAGCTGGGAAATCACCAAGCATCCCAATCCTAAATCCAACCTCACAAATCCCAGCTCTGGCCACGCCTCTGGCTGATGAAACAATCCCAAAATGATAATTTCCCATCACCTTGGAAAGGGAAGCTGCTCTTCCCACTTGTTTGTGAGACCTGTCCTTGCAAGTTTGGTAGGACAAGCGGGATGGCCTTAAATTGAAGGAGGGAAGGCTTAGATTGGATTCTGGGAAGGAATTCCTCCCTGTGAGGGTGGGGAGGCCCTGGAATGGATTTCCCAGAGAAGCTGTGGAGCCCCTGGATCCCTGGAAGTGTCCAAGGCCAGGCTGGAGCAGCCTGGGACAGTGGGAGGTGTCCCTGCCCATGGCAGGAGTGGCACTGGATGTGCTTTAAGGTCCTTCCAACCCAAACCATTCTGGCATTCTGTGACAAACCAAACACTCCAGGTCCCACCCTGACTCAGCAGGGCAGACACATCCCTGTGGAACCTCCGGGAATCCCTTGGAAAACAAACACCCACCTCGTTAACGATGTAATCCAGCAGTTCAAAGATGGCCATGGCAGGCCTGGTGTCCATCCCGTGGCCTGGGGGGTGACACAACACAAACGGTGCTGAGGGGCTGCTCAGGGCTCAGTTTGGGGTGAAAACCATGACTTTGGGGGAGTTCTGCTGGGAGAGGCTGAGGCAACTCCCAGGGGAATTGAGTCATGGTTAAAGAGAAACCAAAAGCATTCCCAAATTTCGGGTTTCTTTCACCAGACCTCCAGTCCAGATTTATTTCCCAGCTTGGAGTGTTTGGACAGCACCAAACCATCTGCTGTGGCTGGCTGGCAGCGCTTCCAGAGCCTTCTGCTCCCAAGGAAACGGCTCCAGCAGAGCCTCCCCGGAACCCCGGCGCTGTTTGGTGCTTCTGTGAGAGCTCCCAGCAAAGCTCTTCCCAAAAAGCTGCCTCAGGCCTGACAGGAACCTGCTGCCAGCACGGGCAAAGCCTGAGGAGCACAAGGGGCTGTGAGAGCGTCCCTCAAACGTCTTCTCCGAGGGATCCACACTCCACGGGGGCTGAGGAGCCCACAGACGCCTCACCAGACCCCAAACCCATCCTGAGAGGCCCCTCCCCACGCTCCCAGCGGAACTCCACAGACCTGTGGCGGGGTGGGTTCTGCCAGAGCTCCATCCGTGTGAATTCCCTACAGACACTCCCACCACAGCCTCCTCCAGGGCGGCTCTCCCCGCCCAGCCAGACCCAACCCCGCTCGTCCCCCATGGAAGAGTCGCTGCCAACGCACACCACAGCCCCTACCACTGACGGGGCGTCCTGGGGGCCTGGCCCGCGGCGAGATGCTGGGGGACTCTCCCTCTGCCCCGTCCACCACAGGACGGCCAAAAATTGCTTCCAGTTCCTTGGAGTCTGGCGGGGGGATTGGGTACCTTCCGATCGACAGCTCCACAAGGGACAGCCCCATGCTCCAGATGTCCGACTGCACCGAGTAGTGCGTGCCCTGCAGGCGCTCGGGCTGCGGGGGAGAGCAGGGAGCGGTGAGGGGCAACGGGGAGTGGGGTGAGGGGGGGAATGGGGTACAGGGAATGGGGGAAACGGGGCACAGGATACAGGGAATATGGGATAATGGCACCCAGAGCACAGGGAATGGGGTGAGGGGGGAAACGGGGAATAGAAATGGGGGAAATAGGGCACAGGGAATGGGAATGACCATTGATATGGGATAATGGCATCCAGGGCACAGGGAATATGGGGTAACAGCACCCAGGGAATGGAAATGGGGGGATAACGGCACCCAGGACACAGGGAATGTCTTCCCACTGTCAGAGGGCAGGGATAGATGGGATATTAGGGAAGGAATTCCTCCCTGAGAGGATGGGGAGGGCCTGGAATGGAATTCCCAGAGAAGCTGTGGCTGCCCCTGGATCCCTGGAAGTGTCCCAGGCCAGGCTGGATGGGGCTTGGAGCAGCCTGGGACAGTGGGAGGTGTCCCTGCCACGGCAGGGGTGGCACTGGAAGGGATTTAAGTCCCTTCCGACCCAAACCATTCTGGAATTCTGCAATATCCCAAAGGTCTCTCCATGGCAGCTCTCCAGGGCAAGGGCAGTCCCAGAAGGATCGTGTGCAATGGGGGTGGCAAAGAAGGATGATGTGCAGACAAAAAGCCCTTGGAGCACCTCAGCCACACTCCCAACCCAGCAGCACTCCCAGCTCCTTCTGTTTGGGAGTCTGGAACACCCAGCAGGAACCTATTTCCCTGTGTGCTGAAATCCAAGGAACTCAACTTATTCATAAAAATGGATTTTCCTGCTCATTCCTGGTAACATCCAAGAGGAACCGGAGGAGCAGAAAACGCACTCCAGGTTATGACCATTAAAAGAAAAAATTAAAAATAAATCAATCCATGCAAGTCATCCCCACTGGCAGCTTTGAGGCAGCTTGGAGCCAGTGCCTGGGAGCAGAGGGGACAGGATTTTTAAATAGCCCCTGTCTAACTATAACTGCACTTGAATAACCATTCCCAAAATACAGGAGCAGCTCAGAGCTCAGGATCCTTCCCTGGGAGGGTGCTGAGGCTCTGGCACAGAGCAGCTGTGGCTGCCCCATCCCTGGAAGGGTCCAAGGCCAGCTTGGAGCACCCTGGGGCAGCGGGAGGTGTCCCTGCCCATGGCAGGGGTGGCACTGGAGAATCCTTCAGGTTCCTTCCAACCCAAACCAGCCTGGGATTCGCTCCCACTGACTGATTCCAATCTGGCTTTAATTTCCCACTGGCCTGTCCCAAATCCCAGCTGCTCTAAACTGGTTTTACCCCCAGAGGAGGTGGCTGGAGCAGCTCTTGTGTCCTCTTTGCACCCAGTTTTTGGACACAGCTTTGCACACAGAAAGAGAAGATGGTTTTGTACCCAGAAACACTCCCTAAAATAAAACGTGGAAGGATTTGTGGGATCTGAAATGTTTTTCCTGTGAGGATCTGCACTTCCACACACACCACTGCTCATCCTCAGAGGGTGAGGAGCTCTGGACTCACCCCACAGTGAACGGGATGGGGATGGAACCAGAGCTGAGATGAACCCAAATTACCCCGAAACCCCACCTGAAGGGAACTTACAGACATGTAGGACCGAGTTCCCACAAAGGAGTTGGCCATGGAGTCAATGAGCTGCCCGCTGACCCCGAAGTCACAGAGCTTGATCTCCCCTCGGGAATTCACCAGGATGTTGGAGGGTTTCACGTCTGGGAACAGCGAGAGAGGGCACGGTGAAGGTGGCCCTGGGGGACACCTGGGGCTCCTGCCCTCCAGGCTGGGCTTTTCAGGGCTCTGCTCTCACCTCTGTGCATGATCTGGTGCTTCTCCCGCAGATAGGCCAGGCCCCGCAGAACCTGCGGGATCCAGAGGCTGGATGAGAGCAGGGCTGGCCAGGGGAGGGCTCTGCCCTCAGCAGGACAAGGGGAGCTCCCTCTGGGGTCCCTGTCCCTCAGGGTTTGCAATTCAGCCCCAATCCCATCACAGATTTGGGGTGAAGCACCCAAAAAAGCTTCTCCCAAACCTCCTCGAGGTGAAGCCAATGTTATCCAGAGGGGCTGGAGGTAGGGAAAGGGGTTGGGAATATTTTCCCTCTGCTCTGGCCAGGAAAGTCCCGCAGGACTGGGAAACACAGAAAGCTTCCCAAGGCAGCCCAATTCCCAACTGGGAATTGGATTATTCCCAATCCCTGCTCAGCAAATCCCCCCTGGAATCCTGAGCAGCCCCCAGAACTCACTGCTATGCTGACTTTGCCGAGGATTTCCTCAGGAATTCTTTTGGCTTCTTTCAACACCTGATCCAAAGAGCCTCCATCCTAAAATGAAGAAGATGGGAATGACCAACACAGCAACTCCCAGCAGGAAAACAGCAGCTGGATGAGCAGCACAGAGCATCCCTCAGCATGGAGCACACTCCTTTTCCAGCCAAAAAAAAAGAGAGGCCTGGTGATCTGAGCTCAAGTTTGTCACTGAAAACTGGTTTTTTACCAGCTCTGCTTCTTGCTGCCGGTTCTTTGCTGCCTTCCCTCAGTGGAAATGCCAAGATGGTGCTGATTTGGAGGAGAAATAACACCATTCTCCACCAGAAACAGCAGAATATGTTCACTGAGCTTCTCAGCAGGCTCTGGAGAGCAGTGGCTTGGCAACATTTCCGTTTGGCCAAGCCCCAAACCTCTGCTTCCGCTTCCCAAAAGTCGCTGCCTCCCTCATTCCGACGCCCGAGCAGCGACGTGTGGCTCCCACCAGGAGCAGAGCGGGCAGAGCAAGGAGCTGCCGGTGCCCCAGGCCACTCAGCTGGCAGGGAGAGGGGATTTGGGAGGGGGCAGGGAGAGGCAGGGCCTCACCATGTGCTCCATGCAGATGGAGATCTCGCCGTCGCTGTAGAAGGCTCCGTAGAACCCCACGATGTAGGGGGAGTTGCACTCGTGCAGCACCTGCAGCTCCCGGATGATCTGGTTCCTGATGGCTGGCTTGATTTCCAAATGGATCAGCTGCCAAGGCAGAAAACAGGCAAGGAGTGACTCTTGGAGAATAAAAGAACTGATGGGGAGTCTGTGAGCGAGCCCTGAGTGCTGGGAAGAAACGAGATCTTCGAGGGAGGCAGAATTTTTCCCATCTGGAGACTGATGTTAAGGATAAAGTGCCAGGACAAGGAGGAATGGCTTCCCACTGCCAGAGGGCAGGGTTGGATGGGATTTTGGGAATAAACTCTTCCCTGGGAGGGTGGGGAGGCCCTGGCACAGGGTGCCCAGAGCAGCGGTGGCTGCCCCTGGATCCCTGGCAGTGCCCAAGGCCAGGTTGGACACTGGGGCTTGGAGCAGCCTGGGACAGTGGAAGGTGTCCCTGCCATGGCAGGGGTGGCACTGGGTGGGATTTAAGGTCTCTCCAAGCCAATCCAGTGTGGGGTTCCAGACCAAAGGCAGAGCTCTGTGCTGCCTCAGCCGGGGAAGGCGCCGGGATTGCACCGGACACGGGCGGAAAGACGAGTCAGGAGTTTGATCTCAGCCCCTCTGACTCAGCACACAGGAACATTTTCACAAGCTCTGGACGTGTTGTAAGAAGGTGCTCCGAGATCAAGGAAACCACAGAAAAGAAAAAGCCCCTGGGAGGGTTCTGCACACGAACGAGCAGCAGCTTTTGGGGCTCCACGCAGGGCCGGAGCAGAGCGGGGAGGGAAACACCCCAGGCTGGGGAAAGAAACACCCCTGCCCACGGAACTGGACGAGCTTTAAGGTCCCTTCCAACCCAAACCATTCCATGATTCCGTGATCCCAAGAGCAGGAGGGAGGAGAGACTCTGGAGGAGGCAGAGCAGTGGTTGTGCTGCTCTGGCCAGGCACAGCCTCTTCCAGCAGGCAGAGGAAGCGTCTCCTGATTTTCTACTCCGTGGCACCACACTGGAAGATGCTCCCAAAAGAGCCAAGTCTGAGGAGAACCTCTGTCCCTGCTTGGAATGAGTTTTAAATGGGGCTGGGGGGTGAGGAATGTGTGTGCCAAACCCCTCTTTCCCACTACCACTCCTAGAGAGAATCCAACCAAATCCAGCCCTCCCAGAGCCAGGGACAATCCCAGATGCTCCCCAGCACTCCCAGCCCTCGTTACCTTCCGTGCCATAACGAGCCCTGAGGGTTTGTGCTGCACTTTGGTGACCACCCCGCCATTGCCAGCCCCCAGCTCCGAGATCCTCTCGAAGTCATCGTCCTTCAGCTCCCCCACTTTGGCTTTCTGGGTCAGGAAAGCTTCCAGGCGCTTCTTCTGCTGCTCATCCAGCTCCAGCTCCTCCAGCTTCTTCTGCAGGTCCACGAGGTTGGCCCTGGGGAGCGGAGGAGGAGACGGGAGGATGGTCAGCAGCAGGGAAAGGAGGGGTCAGTTTTTAGGGAAGTGGAGGGAAATGATGGAAAACCATCCCCTGACAAGGGGATCACCTGGACAGGGAGACCTGGTGCAGTCCCTGCCCAGCACACAGAGCCCCTCTGGAGAGCAGCTTTGGAGCAGTCAGGTTTTTTGGGAGAGCCAAGGGGCAGGGAAAATCCTTCAGCCCTAAAGAGGCAGCACCAGCAGCCGCTCCCTCCCCGGGAAGCCAAGCTTGGCTTTGGCTGTGTAACATGAGAAGGGCTTTCCATGGGGTCCAGCAGCTCCGTTGCCCCCCCACCCCAAATCCTGAGCACAAAGGGGGGGTCTGTGCTCCCCCAGCAGCTGCTGCCGAGCCCCCACCGCCTGTGCCAGCCCCAGCTGCTCTGTCCCAGTTGCTGCCACCTCCTCGTCCCCCCTCACCCACAGCCAGGGGGACGTGTGGGGAGGGTCTCACCCCATCCCTTCCACCCAGCACCCCCACGAGCCCCCCTCCAGCGCCTTTCACCCCTCACATCCCATC
>VZTJ01000209.1:0-36059 GCA_013397795.1 Orthonyx spaldingii
AGCAGAGGTATTCTGAGGGTTTTATTCTGGTTTTTAATTTTTTCTCCTTCCTTTTAAGTCTGTTAATAACTTGCTTTATATTCTTTAAAGTTTGAACCTGCTTTACCTACTCCTAATCCTTATATCACAGCAAAATTAAGTAAAATCTAGTAGGTGTGCTGGCATTTAACCAGAAACTCAGGTGAGTGAACTTAAACCATTACAGTGACAAAGGCTTTGCTCAAGTCCAGGTATACAACACCCACAGCCTTCTTCTCATCCACCAGGCTGGTCATAAAAGGAGATCAGGTTGGTCAGGCAGGACCTTCCCCTCCTAAACCCCTGCTGGCTGGGTCCGATCCTGCAGCCCTCTGTAGCTGCCATGTAATTTCACTCCAGAGTTCCTTATACTTCATTCCATTGAGAATTTAAGAAGGACTATGTTAACTGCATCTTGGTAAAATTCTAGTGCTACTTCTGTTTGCCAGCTTTTTTTGCAGAATGTAAGACTGATGATGACATATTTTCTATTTATCTTTTGGGGCACTAGCAACAGTTGTATGTTTTTAGAGCACAGTGAGAGCCCCTCTGTTTTACATTTGCATTGGTTTGGTTGAGATGCTCTTAATTCTGGTTCTCAGACAGACTTCAAAGTAACTGGAGTGATGGTGTAACTCCCATGGCTTTTCTCTGTCATTGATAATAGAAGCATTGAGCCTTCCTTGACAGACTCACATTTGGTATTAACCAGCTGGTTCATTTTTCCTTCATCTTGCCAAGAAAATCCATGCTGTATCATGTTCGTTGCTCCTGTTGTCTTTTTAAAGACTATTCAGAACTTCTACAGGCCTGGGTAAGTTCTCAAGAGCTAGTTGCAGCAGGCAGTCTGGATACCCCAAACTCCTGCAGTTGCTGAAGTTATCTAACTGCGTGCCTGCCTAGTTAGTGTCCAGATAGAGCAGAGGGAACTGATCTTGCCCAAGCATAAGTGGTTTACAAATCATGCAATTTTAAAAATCCAGGGTAGGGGGGGGGTTTCTCTTTACCGTATCGCTTCCTTAAGTTCTTACGAATTAAAGAATTTTTCTACATTGGCCTGTAGAACTCCAGCAGAGTACTTATTTGTAGCTCTCTATTACTCATCTGATTTTCAGTTTTTGTTAATTAGTTTACCAGGTTTTGGTTCAATTTTGTAACTGCTAATTTACATTAGTCCTTTGAGGGAGGGGGTATAAGAAAGAGTTTTTATTGCTCTCAAACCTTTTTATAAATGAAGTGGATACCAATACAGTCGGCAAGAGTTACCATCTTGAGATACGCATGTGTTTTGTGGGTGAATATTACAGAACTTATATCAGGGTCAGGCCGAATACGGCATATATTTGAAGCAAACCTACCTTTATCTTCCACTGTGATCAGCACTTTTGATGTTGTGTTCCCAACTTTTGAGATGAATGAACATCTGTATTCTGTGTTTTCTGAAACTGTATCTTTCACCCAGCTGAGAACATGCACTCTGCCATCAAGCAGCATGTGAGATTGCTCCATAATGCATGCATTCATCTTTTGTCCATTCTTCTTCCAGACAAAGTAGGAGTCATCCAGACCTGCAAAAATGCCAGGTTATTCTGTAAGAATATAGAAGATGAGTCTTTGAAAAGAAAACAAACTCTGTAACATCAAGAATAGGCTTAAAAATGAAAATGGTTGATTATAATGTTTCTTAGGTTTCTTCAGCTGAAATTCTGGGATAAAGAAGAGCTAGCACTGGAAATTTAGGTTCAAGCCAGAGCTGTGAGTCTGTATGTATCGAGGAATTCTGTGTGGATTCTGGCAAGGGGCACTTAGCACACACATGATAGAGCCAATGATGAACATCAGCACCATCTGCCTGTACGAGTTCCTGTAGCACTGGGACACATTGCCTACCGCTGCCCAACCTAGCTCCTGGTACAAAGCTGTAATCACCTGAGACATGCCTCACAGAATCTGAAATAAAGGCCAGGAGGGGAAAAGTTCAAGAACTCAGTGCGTCAAAGATGCTGGAACTAGTAATGAAAGAGGCAGAACTGGAAAAAGCACAGAACCAGAAGTCACGGCAGGCACTTCAGCAAGACAGAACTTGAAAGAAGTTTGGATCAACAACAAAGAGCAATCTAATTTTTTAGTCTTGTTACTACTATTCGTCTTAACCTGCAAGGGCAACACTTGAATAAATCAGAGATTGACAGTAGCCTGGAGGACACAACAGCTGTTCCCAGAAAACTAGCAAGGTTGGCTGAAGAGCTCTTGACAGCATCAGAGCCTTTCCATTTAAAATACAGACATCTGGGCCAAGCTAAGAACTTCATAATTCTGATGTTTAAAACATGACTATTTCTCCCTCTGGGCCTAGGATCCAGACTAGCCTTAGCAAGAGAAGATGTAAAGGGAAATTTGGGGTAAAAAGAAAATGAACTATTTTTGCAAATAAGTCTTGACAGAACCTACTACAGCTTTTACTGTGAGCACTTCATATTTCAAGTTGATGTGGCATTTTTTCCCTAGAAAAATACAATTCTGTCCTTGGTGTCCCAATTAAGTTTAGATAATCATGCAGAAAAAAAACCACAAGTTTTTACAATTGTGTACATATTACACATTTGTACATAGTGCACATTTTAAAATTGTGTATCATATTGAATTCTTAACTCCAAATCGCCCACAAACGTGGGCACATAAATTAGCAGTAAGGGTAAGGGTGGATGATAGAGAACACGATCTAGTTAAAGCATTGTAGAGTTTCTCTGAGGGAAGTGGCAGTCTCAAGGACTGATAGCAGCTCTAACAAAGTGGATAGATCAAGCATACACTGGACTGAAAATAGCTGGTCTAGCACACACTCAATTTATTTTTTAAAAGGTGTTTTATGGATGACCGCGCTCATTCTACAGTTAATAGCAGATAGGTTACATGCCACTAAATTCAAGGGAAGTCTAGAACCAGGGACAAGTTACTTCAGTAAACTAAAGCTGAAGTTGGAATTTAAACAAACGGGAGGAATCGTAAGCACAGCAAAAAAATCAAAATCCCTAAGTGCCATTTTAGAGCCATACAGGGAAGCGGCACGTTTTAGCGCAGGACACTTCCCTAAACTTATTTCAAATGCACTACTCACACCAGAGAACCTGCTCTATTTTCCAGAGCTAAAAATCCCAGCTGTGCTGGAAATCTGCCAGAATTTCACCTTATATCGACATTTCACCGAGAGATGAAAATGCAACAATTTCCTTATACATGAAATGTTGCAAGTTATGTTGGTTCAGGTGGGCCCCTCATGAAGTTGCAACTCAGCACTTTTACCCTTCATTTTTCTGTGCAGTCAGAAGCACTGGAAATCCTGAGATACACACTCATCCCCACTTACACTGGTTGACAGCAAAATCTAGATGCAAGCAGTACTCAGGGTTTTACTGATCCCATTTCAGTACAACTTGTTTCCAATTTTCAGGCAATTACCTTCTCTACTTTGATTTCATTTTCAGGATGGAACAATAGAAAAAAATACACTGTGAAACAGTTTCATCTGCAAAAATTTTGAATCACATTTGTTAAATGCAATTTTTCTACAACTCTGTGGTGAAAAAATCAGACTCAGATGTAATGGCTAGAGAAGTATTTTTTGAAGATAAAGGAAAACAATACGAACATATACTCTGCATTTTCTATTGTTACTATAATACAAATTAATTACATGGCTAGTGCATCCTTTAAAATACAAGTTTCTGACACATCTGATCTACTTACTTTGCCATCCATGTTAGGAATGCTTGAAAGATTTTAAAAAAGTAATCTTATTAAAACATAATAATCAAGCAGAGAATTAAACAGCACAACAGGCTAGATATGTAGCTATGTCTAAGCAGCCATGAAATATATTTCAAACAGTTAACTTCAAAAACATTACTTCAATAAACTACATTAATTACATGTGATTAAATAAAATAAATTTCATCACCTTGATGATTTTAGAAGTGAAACTAACAGTTATCAAACAAAAATACAAGAAACTTTGTGGCATTATCTGGACAACCCCTTTTCTTTGCATTAGCCCTTCAAAATTTCCAGTGTCTGGGGAAGTGTTTGCTTCTTTCCCACATAGATTTCATTTTCTCTGCTTCCAGTAGTTTGAATGAAATTATAATGCCCAGGTAGTAATGGCCCAGGTACTGTCCAGGTAGTTTCTGCCAGCAAAATGCGTTCTCTTACCTATGTCGAATCACGCTAGGTTACACAAACCACATATTTAATACCCAGGTGATTTTTTTTTCTCAATATTTAACATGAGACAAAAACTTCAACTGCCATAGATAGCATAGAAACTCAAACCACTGCAGCTGCTTGTAATCTTCCACCCACAGTCTGACTGCATTCACTGGGTTATTGGCATAAATTTGACCTCAGGTTAAAAAAAGTAAGTAAAACAAGACTTAAAGAACTGAAGTGTACAGCTACAGATTCAGAGCAGCATGGGGATGCGCCCTGCTCAGCTGGACCAAATTAAACATTTGCCATATACACATATCACATCCTAATAGACATACGACTTTCAAGACAGCTTAGAGATACTAATTTAAAAGGAGTAGAGTGTGGATTAAGTAGAGCTCAGTGACATAAGGCAGGGAGAGCAAGAAGGAGCACTGGCCAAGCTGGCTCCTTGTGCCAAGTGCTGCAATGTGCAGAGAGCTATGCAGACATTTCAAAAGCAGCCCAGTGAAGCTGCATTGTGAAACCCTGAGCAGTGCTACCACTGCTGGTGGTTCAGCACAGGGTTTCCCTCGTTTCTAACCCAGTTCCTGAAGGGTAGCATTTGAATAAGTCTTCCCTATATTCATAGAAACACTTCCAAGATAAAGACAGGGGAGTTGGTACAACAGCAGGAGCCACCAGCAAACCTAGACCCCAGCTAATAATTTCTTCAAACTGACAGCAAACAGAAATCCAGTGAAGACAACTGACAGGTATCCCACAAAGAAATTCTATCAGGGTAACAAAAAGTCTTTTACACAAATTCCTATAATCTAGACAAAGAACTGCTACCGGAGGCTATCCACAGTGATGGGAAGGTCAGGTTTAAGAAAAAACTCCCTTGTATTACCCAATACACACTAAAACCTTTTTCAAAGCTCACCACGTGCAGCAGATTAAGAAAAAGAATGGCATCTGGATTTAATGCTTGCTATCAAGCTTGCAACCTTGCTGAATGCTACTGAAGCAAACATCCCAGATTTCTGAAAACCAAGATTATACAGGAAGCTCTCATCCAGAGCAGGGTTTAAGTTTTAAAAAGGCACTGTAATCTGGATGCAGGATGGTTTTTTAAAATCAGACATCAAAGTTAGCCCAAGAAGAGGTTAGTCAATCATTAATATGAAACATTACCAGCAGCACTACCCAGTATGTGAATGAAAGATTTAGGGCTTGCCACAGTTTCTTGAGTTGTAGGAGTCTGAGTCATTACTATTGATAAGATACCAAAATAATAAATCAGTATGAACTGAAGTCCTCAGAGGGTAACTGATTGGAAAAGTGGGAGAAAAAAAATCTTTAAATTGAGACAAGCATCTTTGCAGTTTTCTTAAAAAAGTGTGCAATTTACATAGCCTGTACCCCCTATAACTGGGGTGCTTTTTTTTTTCCTGTAGTTTTGTTGGTTGGTGTTTGTTTTTTGTCTGGTAAAGTAGGGCAATGCATTCTAGAAGACAAGTTTGACAGCAGTGGAAAAAAAGTCTCTTTAAAAAGCCAAGAAAATACAGCTCTCTGAAATGCCAAAGAATGTTACTTCCAACACAAAGTATTTCATACTGAAGAATGCATGATGTCCTCCTCCTTCAGACACCTGGTGCTTCATTAAATTACCAGTCCCTTTGTGTAACATCAACACCACAAGCTGATGCAGCCTTATTAAGGCAGATGAAAAGCAGGAAGTGCTTCCTGCAAAATGTGAACCACATAAAAGCTGAAAGCAGCAACCAGTCACTAGAGGTGATGCACAGCACACGCAGGTGTGAGTAGGACATAGCATCCGTCTGCTCGGGGTGGAGTTTAAAAGTAGGTGGGGAAAATGACTGACTGGCCCCTTAGACAAAAACACATGGTAACTGTTCATGCATTTATTCAGATATTCTCTGAGGGCGTCCAGAAAAAGGTTTTGCAATTGGAACCCAGATAATTGTCTGTGAAGAAAAATCAGATGAAGCACTAGGAAGCTAGAACCAGGGACTGTCAGAAAAAAAAAATTAGATTCCACTTTCACAGAATCACAGAATTAACTAGCTTGGAAGAGACCTTTGAGATCAACCTGTAACCTAACACCACCTGATAAACTAGACCACGGCACTGAGTGTCACATCCAGTCTTTCCTTAAACACCTCCAGGGATGGTGACTCCACCACCTCCCTGGGCAGCCCATTCTAATGTCCAATTACACTTTCTGTGAAGAATTTTTTCCTGATGTCCAGCATAAATTTCCCCTGGCACCTTAAGTTTACCTAATTATTTTTGGCCGTCCTATCAGCTAACAAAGCTACTAGGTTAACTTTTAAAATAAAGTGAAGAATATTGGAGAGCATATTTTAAGGAGTAACATGCTCTCCAGAAATCACTCCTGTTCTCCAGAGAACACAAACTACTGTTTTTGCTTCATTCACCAGGTCGATCTAGCAGGAAGATGACTGAAGAGACGGAAATTAGATTTTCATCTCCACTGTGGCAACAATGCAAACAACATGCTGAGGCAGCTCTGGTAGCATTTTCTGCTGAAATAGTTAAAAAAAGATGACAGCTTTGGTCTAAATTAGTACTCAGTTAATCAGCCACCACACCAATGGGTTAATAATTACAAGGCTATAGCTCTCATGGGGAAGAAAAATAAGTGTACAGGTAGTCAGGTTGCAATCCTGACTGGCAGGGGGTAACAAGATGTTCTGAGGAAAAGAATGTAAAATTGTGGTTATGCTCCTGATTCCAACACCAGTCCAAACCCATCACATCTCACTAGGCAGGACTGTGAAATACAGCTGCTCAATCATGGCCAGAGTGTACGAGTTATTAGAGTGTACTGCTCCAAGCTGAGTCCCAGAATCAGCTGAGTACTGAATAAAGAGTTCCACACTAACAAGTAGAAAAAGCTCAAATATTCATGCTGAATTGCAAAAGAAGAAAGGCTAAACTGGGAGGTCAAGAAAACTCTTGCAAGCAGATGGTACAGAGAAGGAAAGACACACCTAAGTGGATCCCTCTCTTTCCTGAGAGAAGACATCCCAAGCGGCACTTGGGTCTCAAAGACCCCAGTGTGTAGCAAGCTTCTCTTTTCACACATACCTAGCCACACTACAAAAGCTGATGTGGATTCTGCAAAACCTCTTCTTCCTGCACCCTCCGAGTCTCTCAAAATCACATATAATATATTCAAATGGAGAATACTGCCAGTTTTGTGACCCAATCAGTTTGTCTCTGCTGACAGCCCATGCAGCACTCAATCCCCACGCAACCTCAAAAGCTGTACTAGATGACTAAGCAGCAAAGCTGCTGCTTCACAGAGGTTGTCCTGCACAGAGGTGCCAGCTCTTTTCCTTGACCTCAATAGATTTTTTGACAAGTTACTCTCTCACAAGGGTGGCTTTTTCAAGTTGTGTGCGGGTACCAGTGGAAAGGATTGAAAACCACGCAATGGCTTCATTTCCCCAAGCCCTCTGGTGACACGAGATGCAGCCTGTAAGATTTAGTGGCAAGTGTACAAAACACCTGCTGGTGTGCACGGGACACGCTACAGCCCGCGTGCAGCCTCCAGTGCTTTACACACATTACAGCAGCAGTGACCACTGCAGGCTACAGCTACTAGTCCTAAGTGGACTGAATCTCCCGTGGGAAGGTATTTTAGGGTCTTTCTTTATGTTTTAATCATTCATAAACTACCAAAAACCACACAAGGTGTTTCCCAACTGCACCTTATTATTCATTTCACGGAAAAAACCTGTATGAATGTGGTCAGCTGCACACTGTGAAATGGAGGGGAAAAAAAATTGAGAAAATCTTCTGAGGAAAAAATTGACACTTTTGGTTCTATGTCTTTTCCTTGCCCTCCCATTTTTTTAATTTGATGACTGATGCTTTTTAATTTGCCTTATGTTTAAGTTATTTTTACACTGAACTTATTCTAGTCCTTACTGGAAAACAAATCTAGTTTTAAAAAAAAAAAAAGGGAAAAGGCATTCTTTTTGCACACTTTTCCACGTATTTCTTAGCTTGACCATAGCCTTTACACATAAAACTGCACAGCAAAGGAAATTTCTACAGAAGTGTTTCAAAATCCGCTGCTGATGCCAGAATTTAAGAATGCATCACCCATGCCACAGTCCTCATATAAATTAATTTTCAGTTTTCTTACAGAAGTCACTATGAAGGAAGTCATCAGAGCTCAGGTAACACTGGCACTTACCAAGGTGTTTAATGCTGTTAGTTTTGCATGCAGACTTAGCTGTGAGGGTCTCAGTAAGCCCCATGTCCAAAAAGAGAAATGCCAGCATTGTAGTACGAAAATTACACTCCTAAGATATCACATCTAAAGTAACAAGGATATCTTTAATGTCTGTGAGTTTTATGCAAAATAGGTCTGCGATATTTACCCAATTTTATAACCTTAAAACTTCCAAGTCCTTTTCTGTTATATATTAAAGGTACAATTTTAATTTTTCAACTTATCTTCTAGATGCATGCCAAGTAATAATAAACAGGTAGCATGTCAGAGATCTGCAGAGAAGAAGTTTTACAGTGCCAAGGTGCTGTTAAGCAAAGTTTAGTCAGTGCAGAAACCTTTGAAAAATACGGTACAAAACTACAAAATTACAAATTAACAGCTACTATAACTGTAGCCAAGGGCACTGAAATTGAGTCAAATAGCATGTGATGAAACACCAAAGGTCTGTTAAGACAATTCATAAAGTGGGATATGAGATTGTTTAACAAGGTGCAAACTTACCATTCCCACAGGACGGTAAACTGGCCATTGACCAAGCATACAGACTAAAGTCATGGGTATTGCTTCAGGAAAGCATTACTGTGTAAATCTCAAAATATACTGCATAAAAATTTTTAAATTTTATGAAGTTTTGAAATATTTGCGCAGTGGACTGATTTGTCCTGGAAGACGCAGAGTTTTTGCTTTCAAAGCTACCAATTAAACCATTGTCATATTTCAGAAACTAACATTATATCCGTCCACAGCCATAATTAAGGGCCACTTACCAACTTCAACTGTTATAAAACGCAAGTGTATGCTCATGGAAAATTGCTATTTGATATTTGTGTTCTTGTAAGAACTGAAGAGTAACCCAAATAAAGTCCATTATAAGATACTGACATGCTGTAATTTAAATGCTGTCCTGTGTAGTTCTGGATGAACATTTTGTCCTGCACGAAGAACGTTCCTAGGGAGGCTCATTCTGCTCTGGACGCTGCACACCTCCAGGCCTCTCCCCCTGAGCTCTACACCGAACCAGACCCTCCCAGGGCACCATGGCTGACGCAATCATGCAAATGATGCAAGAAAACCTCACCCAAGAATGAACTACTCATTTCCATGGCTAAATCAGTCTCTTGACAGGCGACTTCCTCGTCCTGGGGGAAAAAAATCAGGGGCAGCAAGGTATACTGGCTTTTGAGCCCTTCTGCTGAGACCTGTGATGCACCAGCATTTGGTGACACCAGCACAAGCAGCCCTCAGGCACCAGGGGCTCGCTCTGCAGGTGCCTTGTCAAGAGACCTACTCACTCTGCAGCAGTCCTCCTGAAGGGCAATGCACTGCATTTTGCATTTTCACTGCACTGTATTTTAAATTTTCCCCCTTCTGCACATCTTTCAGTGCAATTTCACGCTCCACCAAAGAGGAATCTGTAGATAACCACACGCAATTCTGATTCTTGCAAGTTATGCATCTTTTCCTCCATGGATGTGGGAAACTTTCTTGTACTCCTAAAACAGGATAACCACAGGGAACAGGCATTGTACTTGGGTGTTACCAGATACCATCTCAGTATCTCCATGAAATAATAACTCCTTTAAAGTATATTGCCAAGTTCACAGAACTTTTATGTTCGCTCTCCTGGGGTTTTTTTACCAAGACTGAAAATAATCCAATATGTAAAATCTCCAGCTGCAGACAAACTAAGGGAAGGAGTCATCTTGACACCATGGACAGAGAGTCTGGATCTGCAGGTAAAGCACACTATTTTGCAGTGTTTCTGATTATAAAAGCATTTAAATTGTTGCTCAGCACACTGAGTATATTTTAGTTGTGTCATTTGTCTGTGAAGTTATGGACATGGAGATACCACTCTAAAGCTGGGGGAGGTGCCAGTAAAACATCTTTGAGCAGAACCAAAACTCTAGAAAACGCCTGCTCCAGTATACCTAATGTCAAGAGAGTGCACCAGAGAAATTATATAGCAGGTGCATACATCACCAACTTAGTGTCTCTCCCCTGAACCAGACGGTGTAGTATTTTGTTCAATTTATTTGAAGCTTGCCTGAACTGCCTCTAAAGGTTTTAACGATTCTGTAATGGGAGAGAAAAGCCCTATTCAAGAAAGTACACAGGAAACCTAATGTTTGCCCATGCACATGTAGCAGACAGGTCTCTGGAAAAATGTGAGACTCTGGGGGATTAGAAACAAACTGGGAGAAAATTTGTGAAGGGAGATTTATTCCCTCCTTTTTCAGAAGGGTAGGTGTACTCCATACTTGAAAAAATTTATTTTTCAGAAAAAATTTAGCAGTCTGACACAAGTGCTGTTTGTGCTAGATCCACTTTAATTTCACCTTATGGAAATGAGCCAGTTACAAAGTTGTAAAGTGTTATCCTTAGGCGAGCTTTCAGGTTAAAACATGTGGGATGAGTAAGAGATGAGCAAAAGAACTCACCAACTCCTGCTGAGTTTCCAGACAGCTTGAAACAGACACTTACAATTAAAAAAGGGAAGAGATTCAGCAATTCTGATAAAATAACAATTAAGTTAGAAACTTAATTAAAAATAAGCTTGAGGTTTATGACTGGACAATGTGGCAATCTATGTATTTGCATCATACATTTACTGATGTCATATTCTTTTTGCAGACAACCAGGCACAACATTTAACTTCTGCCAGTCTCATTTAACCCTTTTGCTCCTTGCAAACACATTTTACCTTTATATTCATAGCTGAAGGAAATAAAGTTCCATTACAGCTATGTTAATATAAAGAAATATCAACAGACACTGAACATATCTGAGTAAATCCAAGCAGAGACCTTCCTTACAAAAGCAATTGCTTAGCCACCCCCCACCTAGGATGAATTCACAAATCCTCACATGCAGGACCCAGTAAGAAGCAAAATACCTGCACCAGTTCTGTGTGCTGGTTTGCATTTGCTGGTTTTTTAAAGCAAGAGACTGAAGTTGTAATTCTGGGTAAGAAAAGAGTGTGATGTGTCAGCCAACTGCCTTGTTTCCCAAAGGGAGCAAAACCTCCATCCATAATACAAAGTTTAGTCCTTCCCTGCTTGAGAGGCATTCCACAGCTGGGTCACACTGGCCCCACCTGTGCCATTACTGCATCCCTTGGATGTTGGGTGGTTGTTACACTTCTTCCGCTATTCACCCCTACTCCTCCTGAGGCATGAATCTCACAGGCTGACTTTAGAACACTGCACCCTCCGTCTGAAGTTCACTACCAAGGCAAATAAAATTACTGACAATTTTTAAGAGTAGCATCAGCATCATGTTAAGGTGGGCACTGTTGGATGAAAAAAAGTAATTTTAAAATAAAGTCCAGGTCTGTAGCATGGTTATCAAACTGTTTAAATCTTTTGTGCTCCTGTAACTTTTTTTTTATGGTGGACAATGAAGTTTCTGAACTGCCTACAGCAAAAGTGGACAAATTACTGCTGAAAGGTGTTTTCCAATCTAAATGATTCTGTTCTATGAAAGAACCTTCATCCCACTGTTGTTCCTTTCAGCCACGGAAATATAAATAGTGCACTCGTTAAGATCTACACTAATAAAGATTTTTGCATTTTGATCTGATTCCACATAACACTAACAGAGACATCAATATGGAAAAAAACTACTTTAAAAAATTATTCAATTTATACAATTGTGCTTTTAAAGAATAAGGTTACATATGAACACCTGTTTAGATCTGTTAAATTACACTTAGTTTAAACTAGCAATTACAAATTGTAATTTGTAACAATCCAAACAAAAACTGGAAAAAAAAGTTGAATTGTTATGGAAAAAATAGCTTTGTCCTCAGGTACACCTCAGATAATACACGTCATAAAATGGAAGTTTTTATTACTGTATGTACTTCACCATTTGAAACAAAATGAAAAAGGAACGACTGACCTGGTCCAGAAAATATGCTAAGTTCAAATCCAATAAAAGTGTTATTTTTTAAATTGCATACATACTGACAGTGAAAATATCTACCTGCTAAACATCCATATGCAATCCTGAATTCCTTCAGCATGCAAGTGAGCCTAATAAAATCAACTGCCTATTAACATAATGAAGTGGATTGGCAAATCAGAGCCTCCACTATACAGTACAGTACTCGCAGTGACTTACTCTTGGTAAGAGCAGGTTGACATCCTGATATTGTCTCTCTTTGCTCTTGCCTTTCTCCTCCAAACATCAGAAAAGTAAAACTTATGCAGTACATGGTGACATAACTAAAACTGTAATGCAGAAAGTGCTGGTTTATACAGGGGTCCTCCAGCTTACCTGTGGCTTGGCAGAAGAGGTGGAAGGGTCCCCGGACACTGACATGCTGTGCCTGGTCACTTAGGAAAGGTGGCAACAACATGACCTTTACGGGGTCTTTGCTAGACCAAACATCACGCTGGGTACTGGTGGGTGAAGGAGGTGAATCACTTCCCACACAGGACAAAAAGGAGGTACCAGTAGGAGGGAAAGGTATAGGAGATGAGGCTGTGTGACAGAAGAGGACAGAAAAGAAAGTAAAAGGGTACTAAGGAAAAAGTTACAAGAAATACATCACACAATGAAGAAATAATGCAAACAGACAAATGAGTTTTAGAAAGGTAGTAAGATGAAGAGTCCCTAGGCCCCTAGAGAAGAGCACTTTCTGCCTTCACCCATGTAGTTTTTCTCCCATCCTTCCCATCTCCCCACCCTGGGTTATAACCCATTCAATTGAAGCTGAGAGGCTGCCTCAAATTAGTAACAAAGTTTTTACATTCCCAGCAAAGGAAATCACAAGGAAGATTAGTGCTTGCCAAATGGAGAGCCCTGTCATTGTGTCAAGTTTCAGAAAAGTCACGGTGTAATACAATTTATTTTAATATTTATTTAGTTATACGTACATAATTAAAAATAGAAAAATAAAACCAAACTGAATCTTATAAAATATAAACTGTTTACACTAAGATGGTCTAAATTATGTTTGCATGGAAGTTCAACACAGAAAAGCAGCCCAGGCATACTGCTATTTACTGTTAAAATGTATTCTACTTCTAGCAATATTTACAGAAAGAAGCAGTGAGAAGAACAATTCTTCAGGACTGTACTGCACACAAAATGCTTTTACAGACAAACAGTGCTGCCGTGAACCAGGCTGAGAACAAATGCACACTTTCACATTAGCAGGCACGATTCACATAAACAGTTCAAAGGACTGATTGTTTAAGCAGCTCCAGTTTCAGTCTCCAGTTGCATAGGAGAGTGAAGGTATCATCCAGAAATGGTGACGCTGCAAGTATTTGTCACAAAAAGAAGCTGCATTATTTCTGAATCTGAAAAGAAGAAAAAAATCAGCAACATTTTTTTCATCATGTGTCCTAACAGTCCATTCCAGCAAGTCACTAGCTGAGTTGTTGGAGTTAATTCTTCTTGATTCTTGTTTTGCTTCCACAATGCAAGAAATCTCTTTCTGTGTCACTGCTAACTGACAGTTGCTTGCCTGTACTGTTCTATAAACTAAAGGAAAAAAAATAATAAATCCAGTTTTGTACAGAAAATAAAATGTGACTATGTCCAGCTGGCTGGCTGGTGGGGGGGAGGAAAAAAAAAAAAAAAAAAGAAAAGCATTTGTTTCCTCCTTCCCCATTCCCCACTTACTCCATGTTTTGTACTGATATTGTTGTTACCTACATTTCTAGAAAGCAGCAAAGAAAAAAAGCCTTTAAACAAGATTATCCCTGAGTCTTACACAAATCAAGGCAATGCTATCCCCATTATACCTTAAAATCTAAGATACTTATACAGCAGTTAAAAAAATTAACTTTAACCAACTAAAGAGATCTAGTGTGCCAAAACACAAAGCATAAAACTAAAAACAATCACTAGAAGCAAAGAAAAAAATGTCCCAATCTGGACAAAAGTCTATTAATTTACCAATCTGATAAACTAAACTCAATTTCCAATTTGGAATTAAAATGAAACTAGATTTTTTTAATGGCAACTAAAAATATGTGTAGACTGAAGTACTTTTTAAAGCCAACTGAATTATAAAGTTACTTTTATTCTATCGAAGAATATGGCCAAAGAACAAGCAGTAGCTTCACTAGAGCAAAGCGCTCAGTGGGGGAGAAAATTGGGAATAAACAAGTGGTGATCTGAAACTGGCCATTTGAAAAAAACAGAAAAAAAGACAGTACAACACAAGATGCTATGGTCTCCAGACAAGTACACCACTTCTCTAGCTGAGATCTGAATGAAAATTGGCTTGCTGTACAGCTTTAGCATGTAACCCCTGCTATGGCTTAGCTGTCACACCCAGGCTCTCCGTGCTCAAACAGCCAGCCGCAGGACCACAGCTCGCTTCCGCCACTAAGAGGGACGGCGGGGTCCTTCAGTCCCCCTCCGCGTCTGAGTCAGCGTACTTGAGCTCGCACTTGACGTCGAAGGGCTTGTCCTTGGCCTCGCGGGACGCCTGCGAGTCCCCAGCCTGCAGCTGGCTGTTCCCGCAGTCGGGCTCCGTCTCGTAGCCGGTGTCATGCGCGGGCTTGGGCTGCTCCCCGCTCTGGTGGCTGACACTGCCCTGCTCCACCAGCGTCTCTTTCACACTTTGCTCGCAATCAGAAAAATCTGACTTCGTCTTCTTCTTACCAAGCAGCATCACAGAGCGGAATTTCAAGCACTGCCCTGGCAAGTAGCCTTTGTAGCAGTTGTAGGAGAGCAGGCACAAAAAGAGAATGAAAAAGAAGAGGAAGAGGAACATCAACAGGAAGTTATCATTTGACTTGAGGAACATTGTCTTTTCCGGGACCGCATCAGGAATTGAATTGAACAGCTCTGTGTTGGAGGCTACGCTTGTTAGGACAGGGCCAATGGGCTTTGTTAATATCCTTGCTGTCGTTACTGGTACCATGTGAGTGGTTGAGATGTGAGCAGTGGACCCCTCGGCTGATATAGCTGATACTTTTGGCACATCACTATTACCTTCTGTTGGTGTGACTGTGGTGGTGGGGCCCACTGTGGTATGCTGCATTTTTTTCAGTTCCAAAACATGCTTAGCCAGCACTTGAGAAAATTTCTTGTTTTTCACTTTTTCTTCTGACAAACATTGGTAAACACCACTGTCTCCTTCTGATAAATTGAAGATGAGCAGTGCCTTTTCCAGCAGACGGTACTTGGGACTCTCCACTCTCAGCACATCATCTTTGAACTTCCAAACTACCTGTGCCAGATTGGACTTTTGAGAACACTTGAGTTCTGCTGTGCTCCCATGCTTGAATGTATGCTGTAGGGGATTCTCTCTTACTTTATCTGGAACATCAAAATAAACGTGCAGAGTATCAGCAATGATTCCAGTTTGCTCTAATCTGTACAGCTTCACCAGACTGTTTTATAGTCTTACTGGAAGCATGAAGATTATGGCATTCACCTCACAAGACCAGGTGGACAGCATGCAAGAATCTCAGTGGAATACCAAGCTGCACGTAAAACATCAAGACAAACTAAGAGATAGGACACCTCAACTCTAAGACAGCCTCCACTTCTAGATAAAGTTGAGACCTCACTAATCCACAACTGAGTGTGCACCTGAGACAAGTCACTCTTTGGGAAGGATACCGTACTTAATCTCACTTTATATCCAATGAGTGCATTTTAAGTAAATCAGCAACTACAAAATATCCAAGAGGAAACTGAACTAGGAATTCTCTTCTGAAAAAGATATTTGCACTTGCGGCACACCCACAATGCCACCCCGCAAGTTAACAAAAAAAGTAACAAGCAAAACTCCCATGGCGGTCCATGCCTTGCTTGGATTAGAAATAAAAAGCAAGTACATCAAACTCTTAAGAGGTTTCTTTACTGCAGCTCAAATTTCCTGTAACTCTACCCCTCTTTATGATCTTCTTGATGTGGTGGCAGCAGCACACACCATAAAGAAAGGACCTGTGGTTACTTGTCTTAAAGCACTATGGCAGGTACTTCAGCTGCTCCGTATTCTGAGTTCCCCCTCCCCTTTCACCAATAAAACCAGCTTTTTTTCAGAATCATTTAATCTGATCTAGCAGCAATAACCAAGCACTTGTCAAAGCTCACAGTAGAATGTCAACTGCTGTATCAAAGAGACAGAGGCCTCTGCAATAGAAGTACTTCTGGTACTGCTTTCATTCACAAGTCACTGTTGAGGTGCCCCCATTCATTTCAGGGGGTTGTGCACTGCACACTGAAATGTATACAAACACAGACAGTTTTTAAGACAACATGCAGGTTGTATAGATGCTCAAATATTCAAAGCAGAATCCCATACCTATTAAAATGTAAATGAATGTCCACATAATCACAAAAGCAAAGCTGAACTAAACAGAACTCTTTCACCACTCCACCTAGATATATGAAAGGGCTCTTCAAAGACTAACTCACCAGAACAAGAAGATGCATCTCCACCTATGTTTTGAATCCAGTTCCTGTAAAAGGAAGTCCAACCATTACAACTTCAAATCTTGTTCCCTAAAATCTGCCCATCCCCTTGTACTAAGTAAGAGTAATCTAAACAGCACTAGCAGACATAAATGGATAGGAAAAAGTCTATATTTGAAAACATTCCATTTTTAAAATTCCAATTATCAGTAAGGGACAATACTGATTAAATATTGACTGTAACTGTACGGTAATCAAAGGACACTGTTACCTTTCCATTTCACCTTCTTTAAAAATATCAGTGCAGGAAGCTTCAAGGGGTTTCCAAGCACAGTAAGGATCCCTTGCTAAAATGCAGTCAACACAAGTGGTGTACTTGTCACAGAATGCCACTGGAGACTGCACCACACCAGCATTTGAACCAGCATAGAGGTATCTTCTGCCCTAAAGAAAACAAAGCACAACAAAAAAAAATCTCAGCTAATCACTTTCTCAAATCCAAACAACCCAATTAAAGGAACAACTTAAACATTATTAAAGAGCTGCATACATACAGCCATTTTTGTAAGAAGTGGTGCCTCAGGAGAGTAAGCATTTCATTAGCTTTTATTTCTATAAACTTATCTTGGAAATACTGCAGCAATGCTGAAAATGCAAAAAGACAACAAAAAACTGAAACACGTATATGGAAAGTAACCATGTCTAACCAAGACTTTATTACACAGTTTTTCCAGAAATATGAATACAATAATCCTTCTGTGAGGCGAGGCAAGTCTGTGCTGATGACATGGTTGCAGTTGGCACACGTGAGACTGAGCAGGCGAGGCTTGCTCTGTGCAGGACCTGCTCCTGTTAACCCAAAGCAGCCCTATTGCCTTCAGCTCTTCAGCCAGCCAGTCTCTGCAGCCACATCAGCATCATCCTTACAAGAGTCAAATGCTTCTTAAGGAACAACTTGGTAGTATTCAAAGGAAACATCACTGGCAAGACATCTACGAGAAGGGGAATACAATCAGAATGGCTGTTGCACCATTGCTGCTGGGGATCCCAAACCAATCTGACTCGGAGCACAGCCAGAAAAGACCTCACTCATTATAAAAGGCAGGCAGCGGCCATATTTCACTCATCTGCTTTAGAGCTCAGGGAAAACAATGGCTAAAGGTACACTGGGACTTTACATATTATCAGGCAAAGCCTCAAGAGAGGGGTCTGTGCTGCAACCAAAAACCACCGCGACTGACCCACTACTCCTTTTGAGAGACCCTGCATAGAAAGCTGAGTGGCACACCCCAACTCGGTAGTGGGCTGGCTTCATCCTGAGCAGAACACCCAGCACATTTATCAGCGCCCTACTGCAGCTGTCAGGCAAATGAGCTGGATGCAAGTACAGACTGGCTTTTCCTGTACTGCAGCCATACAGATCTCAGTACACAAAGATGTCCTCAGGGTCATGTCTGCAGTGAGACTGCTTGACTCCAGCAGGATGAGTATGGTCACAAAGTGATGAACAGACACCAAAGGAAAGATTTAAAGTACACAAACATTCCTCAAAAATTTCATGTTCAGGTGCAGAACATTTGGTCCTGACATCATAAACACCCTCAAGAAGAGAACTGACAGAGCATCTTAGGGTTAAATTTAAGTTTTGGGGCTCACTGATGCCCTGCTCTTTCAACTAAGGATGTAAGGAAGTTCTGCCATGAGAACTCAAAACAGGTCAGTCTCTTTAATGCAATGATCATGAGGAAGTCTCTAGAGGAAGCTGCAAGACCAAACACGAATTAGTTTGAATCTGTCTTGCATACAAAGCGTGCAAACAGCTTTCAAGGAAACTCTTGACAGTGGAAAATGCAAGATAAAACAGGATCAAAAACGAATCTGCTGGCACTGGTGGAAGATACCGTATGAAAGACAATCAAACAAACATTCAAATGTGGTCTTCCATCCTGAAATTTAACATAGATTAGTGTTGGACTATGCTGCAGTGCTCACTGAAGGAGTCTACAGTGTTGGAGACATACAACTTCCTAGGAAAAGCTTCCCATTCTGCTCGAAGATTTCCACAGTGCACTACTCTGTGCATCACTCTGTGCACCACTGCTCACCTCTCTAGTGCCCTGCTGGATAACACTGCAACAGTGCAACACTGCGCATGGGTTGTAGGGTCTTGGCCTGTTTCCCAGCTCACACATCCAAGAGTTCAGGCAACACATAGTGAGCTGAGCAAACCATTTTTTAAAAAATCCAGACACAGCTTCCAGTCAAGCAGGAGTTAAGATGAACTACTGCAGGCTCATCTGACTCTGCCCACTACCCTCCACACACTGTGGAAAGAACACAGAGACTACTGAAAAATGTGCTCAGAAAGGACTCTGACTCCAGAGAGGTCTAAAGCCCACCATTAGGGTAATTATTATCCTTCTGTAGTTAATCCACTACTGTGGGATGCCATGACATGTATCACAATACCATCTCTGTGATGACTTCAGTAGCCACTGACTGTGGAGACAGAAACCTGTGTTTTGGGAAGCAACAGGAATCCCTGCTTGGGTGGTACTGTGACTATACAGTCACCATGACTCTGGCACCCGACCCAACCTCCCACTCCTCATCACTGAGAAAGATCTCTGCTTTTATGGGAATGTACTGGGCAGCACTACTTTAGTTTTAGGGTTTAGTTTTATGTGTCAACAATAATACCTGCAACACGTTGATTTTCCCTTGCAGAAGATAGAAACTGTTACTCTCCACAGTGCCAATGCAGAAAGCAGTGTTTTATTTAAATTCTAAGCTCTGAGAGAAGTTTCTCTGTGAAAATACAGAGCATTCCCTATGCAGTCTATACGTCATGCCTCATACTGACCCTTTTCTGGATATCCTCGAGGAAATGAGCATATGGCACCTGGACCCAGAGTGAATAAATTCAGTGTCATTGTTTCTACAGTAGCCTTGACTACCAAGTGTGTGCTGAAATTACTACGTGATGTGTCTTTGGTATCAGGCTATAATCCCCCATCTCTTTCTTTGCACTTCCCTGAAACGGGCAAATCATAATTAAGCCAGTGTAGGAATGATCCCACAATTAGAAGAATGGGTATTAGCATATTTATTAGAAGAGCGATCTATCATTATCTTCTATGACAGGGTGAAATCCAAAACTTCCTGTCAAAGCAAGTAATCTGAAACTTTCTTTGCAGACTGAGCAAATACTTTATGTGTATGTGTGTATATATATATACATACACATAATATATATCTAAACACATATATAAGTGAGTTGTCAGTGTGATGTATCATACAAAAATAATACAAACATGTTTATGGAAAACTATGCACAGACGTTTTTAATCCTGATTTTTGTCTAGCAAAAACATACTCTGTTCTTTCTTTCTAGTATAAGCATGAAAGCTTATAAATAAGCATGCAGAATGAGCTTGCAAAAATTATGGCATAAAGCTCTGTTCCATTGAGCTGATCACGTTGACATGCAAAATTTTATTCACTATCACACAAAAATAAAAGCTGTTTCAAAGCATTCCTAAATCCCTAAGCTGCAGAGCACTTATGGATCACTAGGTAGCTACTGAATGCTGGTTTTGAATTACTACTAGATACTTCAAAAGAGGCATTCATTCCTTATAAAACCCAGAAAATCTCACTACAAGTGACTTTAAGCATAGACAGATACATTCATGGATCTGAAGGTCTGAGTAACTAGGGCCAGAAACATAACTCATGTACAAACTACACACAGTGATTATCCTTCTACTGTCACAAAACCACTCCAGGATTAAACCAAGCAAACTGATGAACGGTGCGGGACAGCTGCCAGGTTTGGAGCCTGCAGCAGGTCTTGTGCCATCCAGCTGGAGCTGCAGCTGGTGCCCCACTGGGCAGACAGGACCTCACCAGAGGTCCTCACCCACAGCTGCAGCAATGTGACTGCTCTCACAACACATCCAAGCACGCAGGTGCCTGTGAGATTTAGGACAGCAGAAATCAATTAGCTCACAATTATGAATCTCTATGCTAGAAGACTGTTCTTTCTTCTTAAGTCTATTTCCTCAGAACCACACACCACTCCTGTGCTAACCTTAACCCCAGGGATTTTTCATCACAAATCTGCAGTGGCCACAGGGGGTCAGGTTTTTCACATTGCTCCTAACATGAAATCTGGTATCGTAAACTGCTTTACAATTTCCAGCTTCTGCACACAGCAACCAAGTGACAACCTGCATACCTGTGCCCCCCAGCCCTTCCCCGTGTCCACATACCTTCATAAGCTTGCCACCTATCAAACATACTGAAGTGCAGCAGGCAATATGTGATTGCTGCAGCATGGGGGGTTAGAAATGCAGCCTTTGGCTCTATGCACAGCGATGGTCTCTTGTCACACGGTCACAAAATGGTACAAAAAAAGTTTTGTGAAAGAACAAAATGAGATGAATGCTGTGATGCTTATACCACTTACTGTTTTGGATGAAATCAAGAGAGTTTGGACTGGGTCAAAGTTTGGAAAAAGCTGTGTTTCTTCAATAATATGCATTCCATTTTCATAGCTGATAGCTTTGTGCAGGGCTCCTCGATCTGAAACAACAGAGCAATATGTTTAAGTAAGTCCCTTGAAATAAAAAGGCAGGAAGAAAGCCTGCACAACTGCTGTAAGTTGTCTCAATAATCTGCTTGTTGTTCAGAACAACTGTGTCAAAGGCAACCATTGCTACCATCAGGACCTCTGACAATAAAGTAACATTTTGGTACACAGATTGACCAGTTGGGGATTATACTGTGTGGCTTTGCTGAACTCACTGAAGCTCTGCAGTTCTTTTTCTTTGCAATACTTTTTCAAAGCACCTAAGATTGTACACGTACTGTGGCAGCTTAGTTTTTAACGAAAACACCACCAGGTGTAAAAGCAGTGTAAATATGGAAATTTCAAGAATTTCTCTAAGAAAACTAAAGAATCAGTGCATCACCAAATAAAAGTGTTTTGCAGAACTCACCTGTACCGATGAACATAACATCATAGATGGTGCCATTAAGTGCTCTGACTCTGTCAACTACAATCTGTGTATACTTCACATCTCGCTTTACTAGCCGAGGTCTGTCTCCCATTGGGTTCACTGAGTCATCCATTAGAGGATGATCTTTAACGAACTGCAATGTTTTGTCTGGTAAATTCAGAGAACTTGCATAGTTTGATGCTCTGGCTTCATTGTTTATACACTAGCAGGGGGGACAGGGAGGGGTAAAAGAAAAAAAAAAAAAAGACAACCAAATTGTATCATTTACTTGTACAAAATAAAGACAATTAACAGCAGTTGTATGCATTCTCTTCTCCACATTATTTTGGCCAGTAACCACACCTGTACACTATATTCATTGTACCAAGAAAGCCTCTCAGGTCTCACAGCACTTTAGTTTCTGGGATGTACTAATTCCTGAGCTTTGGGCTACATTTTGTTTGGGTCCAAAATACATTCTAGAAAAAATATTCCTTCTGTGTTCTCATGCATCTTCACTACTTTTAACTGTCATCTCTTTCAGCACTAGCAACAATATGACTGTAAGGAACGTAAGGAAGTAAGAAAAGCCTGAAAGAGACCCAGCACTAGGAAAGTTTGAGTTTGCAGAGCAGTGCACTACATTAGATAAACCTAAAACAATTCTACTGAGACAATGCAACAGTTGCTATACTTGTTTTCATCTGAACTAAAAAGTATATGATATTGTTAGTGTATACTGAGTTCTATTTCACAACCAGAAATTATTTAAAAATAATGAAATACAAAACCAGCATATAATTCTAAATTAAAAAACCCAAAACCCAAAGACTTTGATTCTCAGGTAAAAAGTTCAGAACATATCACCTGAGTGTTCTACGAAATCTTGACAACAAGAAGTAACCAGGTGAGGGCAAACAAATGACTCATCAGTAGGTTATTAGTATTCCCTACTCTGTTTACTCCTGAACATTTAAAAAGTCATGAGATCCAAGATTACAGAAACTTACCGCACCAGGTCGAGGATTAGGAATTTCCCCATTGTATCGTACCCATTTTATATGAGACTGTTCTACTGTAGCACTCTGCATGTATTTTCCTTTTGAGAAAACCTCTTCTACAGTAGACAGATTGTATGCACACACTGCTGACAACCCCACATTATTCCTATAGATTCAGGAAAGAATTAGGAAAAAAACCAAACAACAAAACACAGGAGTATTATTATTTTCTTGTAGTAACCAATTGAGATTAAAGATACTTATCCAGAAAAAGGCTATATGACACTTACAGTTGTGGGGTGAAGACTCCATATATCACTGGTTCCTTCAAGGTCGGAGATTTGAGAATAAAAACATCATTGATAACATTGAAAATTAAATTCTTATCAGGGATGGTACAGATCAGTCTGGCCTTGAGAAAGGAAGTCCATTTTTTCTGCAACGTCCTTAATCCTCCTTGGTCCCTCTTATGATATTAAAAAAATAAAAAGGTGTTTGTGAGAACTAGCAGCATATTTGCATTTAAGAACCACTGCTGTATAGCATGCAATTACTAAGCCCTGATATTTTATAACATTTCATCTATAGCAACATCAATAAATGTTAACACATTCACAAACAAAACAGTATGAAAGCCACAGAAGAACTGATTCAACAAAAGTAATGCAAAATCATTTCTATCACACACACAGGGAAGATTAAATATGAGAGTTAATGAAGAACCACACTTCAGCAGCACTCAAAAAAATTGAGATGGGAAATGTATCATTAGGAAAAAAGTAAAACAAACATGGAAGTATTATACTGTCCTTTAAGAGAAGTAAGTAATATTATATTTGTTCTGTGACATCAAAACTGATTTAAATTCTAATGCTGCAATATACCTTAAGACTTGCCTGACACTAGATTTCGTTAGAAGAAATCTAGCAATGGTTTAATTCTTCCAGCAGTTACCACCTTTATTAAGGATTTGCAGGTACCAAAGCTTAAGTTAAGATACAATGACTAGAAGTGTTTCAAAGTATTTGATAATTGAGCTGTAGTTTCGATACTTCTCTTATAGCAGGGCATATTGAAACAGTATTAATATTTCCATTTAATACTTCCATTCATTATCCAATGGTTTATGCAATGGACTAGCGGAAATCTGCAAAATTTATTAAATAATTAAGTATAAATGCTTATAGATTTGCAACCTGACACTAATTTCTATTTCAAACAACAGTCTGAAATATATAATACTACAGTTAATGAAGCTCTCGTATTCCACAATACTCCCCCCTTTTAAAGTGTGCACAAGCTGTCAGTGGGTAGAGTGCCATAACAATAAGCCCCATCTAAACCTGCCTCCAGCTGCTTATTTAATGGAAATCTCAAGGGCACTAACTTGTTATTGATGTTTTGACTTCGCTGTTTAAATATAAAACAGTAAAGTCAAAATAAAACATTCAACCTCATAAAAATGAAACAGCCAGATAAATTTCCTGTTGGAAAAAAAGGAAATTGATACATTCCACTGAAAAAGTTTCTGTTAAATAAACATTTTGTACTGGAAAAAACTTTCATCAGCAAGACTTTTAACCAGCACTCCTGAGGATGTACCTGATTCAGCTTAACACACAGAGGTTTAAGTACAGCAAGTGTGACAGAATCAGGCTGCTGGTGACCATTTCCCTTCAGGCTCCAGCAGCTGTAGCAGCTTCACAGAAGTCCCATCTGCTGCACCACAGTCAAAAACTATTTTGCTGTGGACACAGCTACAGTTGGGTTTGCATATAGCTACTTCAAATTCACTTGACACACATCCTATCTGCTCAGCTCCAACCAAAGTCACTTCTTCACAGGGAGCTGTACTTGTTGTTTAAAAAAAATTACAATGAAAACTGAGGCGACACTTTTTCTGTTGCTGGGTTTTGCCATGGTTGTTTTGTTTTCTCCCAAAGTAGAGCAGAACCCCTAGATGTACTGAAATTTCACAACTGTGCAAAATTAAACCAAGTATTTATTTACAAAGCAACCATTAGGCTTTCTCAGTTCTGATGAACTGATTGGAACTGCTCATTCATTAAGATTCACTGAACTCAACCACTTCCATTTACCTGGCATCAAGTCCACAGTATTGAATGCTTTTTAACATGCATGCACAAGATTCTAAGAGATATAGTAAAAGTAAACTGAATTATCTCCCACCTTGCATACTCTAGCTATTCTTGGAATCATCAATTTTCCAACAAATTCATACTCCACAGACACCTCAGTGAAAAAGAAGTATATCTTGTCATCTTCTCCATCTGTGCTGTTTGGATTTGCTCTTATCACATCAGCAAAAACGAAGTTGGGCTCTACAGATACAAACAGAAGCCTTTTCTATTATATATGTGACCATTAACTTGATTCTCTTAAAGACCCTCAGAAGTTGTCTTTCACCCAAACTCCACACTGCATTTACCTCCCCTCCACTCACCAACCTGCTTACACAGTTTGCTGTTCATAATATGAACAGGATCTCTAAAAAAAATCAAACCACCAAAAAGCAACTGGAAAGAGAAAAAAAACCAAAATCCCACAAAATCTATGTGAAAGCACTTAGCCACCTGAGAGATCTCTATGATCTGACCAGCTCATTACTTCAGCATTCTTCAGCCCACACTCAAATGTGGTTTTCTAATGGGCCTGGAGAGGTAACCTTCCCTTGGCCTGCCTCTTCTCTATTTCAGCTATTAGCTGAAGCACTGAAATGACAGTGCCAATACAACATGTATTACAAAACTCAGAATCCTGTGCTTTTTGGACAATAATCATGATTTTGGTCCTTTTTGGCACAAAGCCTCAAACCTCTGAGCATTCACAAAACTCTGAATTTTGAAATTCAGGCATTTAAAGCATCAAGAACAACGATCAGCTCAACTTGAGAACCAATTCAAGACGAAAACTATTCTGTTCCTTACCATAACTAAGCTGCATTATTGCAAGGATAAACAAGCAGGTAAGAAATAAACCATTAATGTCAAGTTGAAGCATGTATATTCTGAAGTGGTATTCATCATCAATGCTGATAAAAAGCCTGAAATTCCAAAATAAAATCTCTTGATGGCATGCATGAGGGCAAACACTCACAGTGTATGCCAGTATAACACAATCCATCTCTTTCAGACAACAGAATATTGGTCCTTACTCTGGTAAGACACTTAGACTCTGTATGTGTGATGTTGAAGAAGGAAAAGTAATTTGTTTGGGCCAGTTCTCATACCCACTTACCATTAAGCCAAGGTATTGCATACTCTGTTCTCAGAGCGCTCTGATGAGAGTGCCGTGAAATAATAGGTTCACTTCCCAAGAAATTGTAAGAAGTCCCAGAATAAAGCTCCTCATCTTCAACACAAAACCAAATATATTAGAACTTATGGACTGGATACCAAAAAGGGCACATAAATATTTGGTGAGTCTATGTAAGTTTCAGCTTCCCACAAGAAAAGGTAAACACAGATTTCCTCTGAATTGCCCTAGACATGTCTCTTATGTTTACATTTCTGCCGATCATTCTCAAGCCTACACGTGAGACTCTCACTTCCACACTTGGGGTTTTTTTTATTATTATTATTATTGCTCTAACACGAGAACTGACAAAAGTCAACGTTATTTTTGTGGTACTTTTACACTTAACATGAAAACCTACAGTTTATGTAAAAACATGCAAATTACTTAATGCATCAGAAGTCTGGAAATATTTTCCTCTCTTTCTATGTCACCATTATTCAAACTCAACTTGCACAAATTTAGGCACAATGCAGGGAGCATGGGTTTATTTCCTCATTTCCTGTTTCATGTTATGTTGAGCTTCTCTCTTATGATCTTGAGATATGCAGGTAAAGCCACAAATTCTGGCTTCCCCAAATTAAGATTCAGTGGTGTTTTTCCAAGCACCAAGTACACTTGCAATAAATATCTTGCTTCCCTATTCTGTTGTATGTCTTCAGGACAGCTAGCAATACTAGCTGTTATATTTACTGAAATTACAGTAATTGATACTACAAGGGCAGTCTTAAGTACATTTAGACTATTTGGACTAAATATGCTTAACATCTGGAAACACAGTTTGAAAATTGGTATTTCAGAAGTTGCTTCTAAAACAACCTACAGTTGAAGTTCTCCTTTTAAGGAATATGCTTAGGTTGACTATGTAAGTATTTTAATGTCTATACAAGTACACAATAAAGACAAAAAAATACGGACGCAAGCTACCGTTTTGACAATGACAGACTAGAGCGTGACAGTGGAAAAACCAGAACATTTTTAAACATAAGAACAAGGAATGCGAAGCCTGAACTTACCAACCATAACTGATGTGTAGCTTTGAGCAGGATCAAATGGACATCTGCCCTTACCATCTTCATTTTTACCTCCAAGTTCAAATGAAATTAAATTCTGTTGAAAACCACAAAACAACTGTTAGCACTGTTTTCTTTCAGCCACTCAACTTGTGCAAAGTTAGCTAAAAACTAAACACTAAATAATGGGTTATATCATCAAATTCCAGCATCAAAGGCATTGGGTGTAATATTATAAAAGGCATATGTATTTTCAGAAAATCTTACTGAGTCCCAAGACAAAGAAGAAATGTGATCCTATAATATATAAGGGCAGAAGCAGAAAAGAGCAAAAGATGAAAATTCAAATCCAGACAGACCTCATGAAAGAGCACCCAAAAAAGCCAGACAGCAGGAAAGGCAGAGAAGTTAACTGATACATAGAATGAACTGGCAATTATTGAATTAGCCTGAAAAAATGGAGAATCTTAGAAATCAAGAAGACTTTCTGAGGTGGATTAAGCAATTTTTGAGATGATGTCAAATTTGTGAGATAGGGCATAATCCAACTAGGCTTTGAAAAGCAACAGAGTACTTTTGGCTGCTGCTTGATAAATTCCTTACAAATCAAGAGAATGAGGATCAGAAAGCTGAAATGTAGCCACAGTACTGGGGAAGTAATCAGTTATACTATGTAATGAAGGCACTGGAAGCTAAAGGCACAAAGAATTACAAGATTTCTCAATTTTCAAATTGCTAAGAGCTGCAATAACAAAAATGATATAAGAGTCAGCAGAGAGAAAAGGGAGTTTTAATTTTGTGCCAAGACTTCACTTTGAAGGATTCAGCACTACAAATCTTTGGCACAACCAGGAGCAGAGACAAGCAGAGACAGGAATCAGAGAAATTTCAGGGAGATTCAGTAATGAGTGGAAGTTGCAAACAATGTAATTTCGGTTTTAGCAACAGGTTTCATGCTAACACACAATACATAAAGAAGTATAAAAGCTAAGAAAAAGTAAATTTGCAGTTAGACAAGATGAATCAATAATTCATTAAGCGCTCTGAAAAAGGAGCAGTATGGTTTATTTCCATACTCTGCCATTATGATGGGACAGTGCAATAAAAGCTCCTAACCTTACAACCAGTAGTGAAGATGCAACAGTTTGGGGAATGGAGACTAACTCATTGTTTACCTGAGCTGTTGCTAAGTCAACACATATGTACATTTCTTACCAGGTAATCACATGTTGGCTGAAATGCATTAGTTCCACACACATAGAGGAAAGTATCATTCAGCTGTTGCAAGACACGCACGTAATTACGACACTCTGTCTGTAAGAGAGGATGAGGAAAGGACTAGTCTGATAAACCATAGCTTCCACATTCCAACATAAACAAACAACCTTGTCCATTGCCACTACTTAAGCCACATTACACCAGCAAGCCCAGGTGACACATGGGTGACACTGGGACACCATCTCCCTACAGTCTTCAGGACCTCTAACCAATCCTGCTGCAGCTGGTTTCCTACAGCCACTAGTGTGCAGCTGCTGCAGTGTCCTAGCAGGATAGTGTGCTCAGCAGGGCCCATCCCAAGCTGTTTTATGGAAGGACAAGCTCCAAACACACACCCAATCCATGGGAAAAACTAGTTAAACATGAAGTGAGTTTTAGACTTTGTACACCTAGATGAAACAGTGACAGCCAAAGTTGTTTCTTAAGTGCAAAACCTCTAATATCCTTAAATTAGCTACAAAGCTTTGTCACTAATAGCCATCCTCTTTCTTTTTTTTTCCAGTCCTTGATATCATCCAAGGAAGCTCCTTAATATCTTTTGCTCTGAAATAGAACAAGGAGTTGGAGAAAACCCTTAATAAAGGATACAATAAAAATTCAGAATAATAACAAAGTAAAACAACTCTACATACCCACTTAGAGAGAGGGAAAAAACCAGTATCAACAACACCCCTTAATTCTTGCTGGTACACTGCCAGTTCCCTCCACTGAACTCTTGTTCCATGGACTTCTTAACCAAGTTCAAGAACTGACCCTACTGTTCCTTCTTACGAGACAAACGAGGTATTTCTGTGACTGTATGAGAGAACACTCCAGGGGGAAAGGGTGTAAAACCAGTTTTCTGCCAGACAAGGCCCTTTACAGCTGCATGAATGCTTTCTGCTGGTATTATACAGCATAGTGCTGGGGGGTGGGTGAGAAAACTGCCCTTTAAGTGTAAGAAACAGCAACAGTGGCTTAATACCTTGACCCTTTTGAAACTCTTGCGCTGTGCAAAACATCATGGCTACAACATAAATGTGTCTACCAGAAGGTTAGAAGAACAGTGAGGTAAAAGCACAGCTGGCAATAAGTGTGAGTTGCTAAACTGGGAACAGGAGAAAATAAAATAAATTCAGAGGTCTGTCAAACCAGGTATCTATGGGGTCTAATATGCCCCACCAATAATTTTTCAGAGCACTTGTGGAGATCCACGCACAAGTCTGCTAACATATGCACACATATAAGAGAAACTCATATCGCATATTTATCATAGTTGTATGTCAATATTATTCGTAGCAACCCCAACTGAACTGGAAAACAAAAATAATATTTTTGGAAAACAAATACAATCTTCTGATCCCATCCTGAAGAGGCAGACAAGGAGGAAACAGACCTTAATTATCTGCCACACCTCATGTTCAGATAATGGACTGATGGTCATCAGTGGTCGGTCAAGGAAAAGAAGTAGCCAGTCAAAAGCCCACTCCCCCCCGATGAACCACCTGAATGCAGGGTAACTATCAGCCCTGGATGCAGCATTTGGGGTTTTTTAACAGTGCAAACCAAGCAGGCTGTAGACTCAAGGATCGCATCCTTCCAAGCACAGACTAAATCTGCTTTTTGTATTCACAGGACATGCAGACTTCTACTTTCAAACCTGTGTTAAAGGCCTGACCATCAGTCTTGCCCAGCAAATCCTTGTTTTACTGCATCATTAAACGAAGTGGTGTTACACAAACAGAAAGGTACATCCACATACAGTCAACTACCTCAACTAAACCATCTCCACAGAAAGGCAAAACGAGCAGGCCAGTCTGTGCCCCAGCAGCCATGAGGAGTCAGTGGTTCCCAGAAGCACCACGGAACCGTACCCAGCTGGCAGGAGGTTTGGCTGCCCAGGTGCTGGGGAACTGTCTGAGCTGTCTGAGTCACACCACAAGGTGCACACCCGCCCAGCAACACAACACGCATATGTAGAGTTAGTGAAAAAATACACTGGCCTAATAAAAAACCCCTATGCCCTAAAGAAGAGCAGACAAAATTAATCATTCACTCTGTAAAATCAAATGCTGTGAAGGAATTATTGCAACAATAAAACACAACAGTTGCTATTAATTACTTCAGTGAAAGCAATACTGGTTTATCGTCTTAATGGAAAACCATTAACATTAAACACACATCAGGGTGTGTTCAGATTTTCAAACGTACAAATAATATTCAACAACAAAAATAATGAATTAAGAATCAAAAAGAAGACTAAGCATGCTTCAGTTTCTACGCTCAAGTTAATTAAAAAAAATTTAGGTGATTGTTTTGAAATTTTAATTTCAGTTGGAGACTTTCTTCTTTTAACATCACTCCTTTTGAAGTAAAATGTGCAAGATCTTTCTCAAAGTTCAATAAAAGTACATACCTGTTCTGATTTGCCCTTGACTGCACATTTAGTCCTTTTATCTTCTGTGACCTTCCAGTGTAACTAAGTGAAAAAACATGCAACAAAAAAAGCATATTCACAGTACTTTAATTCAATGCAAGGTCTGAAAATTTTGCAGTAATACACACCACAAACGTCAATCCTAAGACTATCTAGAGCAAATGCAAGACATTCTGCAAGTAGCATTCAAAGCTTCAAAGCCATTTTTTCCCAGGGAGGTGACATTTTCAAATCCGTGTGCCGTAAGCAGAACTAAGCTACCATCTTCTCGGTTCATAATGATGATTCCCCACAAATTGCTAATGAACTTTTCATTACCATATGCATTAGGGAAATGCAACTGTAACTGGTTTAAGTATTCTTGCAATTTGAAGTACTTCTCTATTTCATTAACACTTGAATAAAAAACACTTGGGAGAAAACAATCAAAGAAAATTTACTGGACTAATTTACACTATACTGAGTACAACTTTACAGCAATGTTTTATATGCTGGTGAAAGTGCCCACCACCACCCATGAACATGTTCTTCAGGTTAAAAATCATACAAGCATCTTCCAAAGCACCCTGGGTGGGAGTCCCTGCTGCACCTCTACATGTCAGCCTGTGTTGCTGATGAGATTAAAAGAAAGAGCCTGGAAGCAATATAACATTAGCAGACTTCTACCTGGGCTAATCTACTTTGAGAAACCAGCACCAGCATATTCAAAGTACTTCTCTAAGCAAGCTGGATCAGACCTGTCTGCACCATCATTTGCTGTGCAGACACACCTAGACACAAAACAGAAGATGAGACTGAAAGGACAGGGTCCTCACTTGCAGCAATCTGCAGCCTGCACAACCATGCAAGCCCCAGCTTTGCTTCTGTTTCAGATTACTTTTTGACTCAGTTTAACAGAAGATGGCCCACTCCCGATATTAAGAAAATGTGTAAGAACTACCACTACAGATGATACCCACTGTCCCTCTTGTTCAGCATCCTGCCCCCAAGAAGAAAATACCCGAGGAGACCTCTAATTACTTCTGTATATCCAGCTTCTCCTTTCTTACTCTAATTAACTCTGTAAAATCTTCCAGAAGTAACACTGGAGTAGATCATACAGAGTAATTCCTCTTTTAGGTACCTGTTTGCCTAAAATGCAATGCTACTAATATCAGGAAATTAAGTCAAATTTTGAGTACGATTTTCACATGGAGGATAATGTATTAAAAGGCATACCTCGTGCTGCTTCTCAGCAATATTCACTGCGTTTAAGGCAAAGATCACTCCCCTGGCTCCTACATATAGAACATTTTTGTCTTCACTTAACAGCAAGGTTGAGTAGTTTGACACTTTTGATTCATTAAAATGTATTAGCTGGACCTCTGTTGAAATGGAAAAAAAATAGCACCTCATGAAGAAACACAATCACTTAGGATCAAGCTTATGAGTCATTTTTTCTAAGATGTCTAACAGCTGTTGGATAACTTGAAAACAACAAAGGTTAGTTCAGACAACCCGTGTAAAAGACAAGGGACCCCTCAGAAGCTTGATTCAACAGAAACAGCACCTTGCACCAACAACATCAAAATCACTTTTCCCCAGTTTCTTACTCAATTTCAAATGCTCGAGTACTTCCTCTTGTGTGATCCCTATAACTCACTTCTTCCTTCATTTTTTTTCCTACCTGCTTTTTCTAAACTTCTGTTTTTCACATCCACTGTCAGGTTGTTCCTCACCTTTTCCTTTCCATATACCAGTCTACTGTGGAAAATCAGGCCAGTCACCACATCCTTTGCAACTAGCCTGAACAAATCTTGCAAAATATCCTGAACCTTAAGACAACTCTTTAGCATATTGCCATAACAGAAAAAAGATCTAGAAGCAAATAAGAAACCACTTGTTGCTGATTGCGAAGTGAAAACCAGAGATGGGATACAACAAAATAACAACATGAGGGAAAATATCAAGATGGATAGAAATAAGATGAAAAAAAGAAGGAGACATGAGAGAAAAGGTAGTGGGGTATGAGGAAGCATTCAGAATGGACCAGAATGGCTTGGAGAAAGATGACACAAAGTGACTAATACAAAAGAGTATTTTTTCTGAATGTACAGCTATAATGTAAAAATGACTGGAAGCTTTTGTACATGAAGACACAATATTAATTAAACATGGCTTTTTACAATACAGATGAAAACAATGTACTATTACTTCCAATTCTATCATTAGTAATTGCACATTTTCAACTATAATACTCCAAAAACTTAATTTTAAACTAGATTCTCAAGCACGTAATTTTGAAATCTTTTACTTGGCAGGAAAATCTTCCCCACATGAACTGGTTCATACAATTCTGCTGAACTAAATTCTCTCTCCTATTCAAAGTAGGTTTCGAACATTTAAATGAAACAATCTTTAGCAGACAGACAAATAGCAGGAATGAAAATAAACTCCATTTATTTTGACTAATTTGGATGTGAGTCAGCAGTACCTTAAATACCATTAAATAGCAACTTGCCAAATTTTAACTACAAGGCAGAAGCATCAAGGAGTCTAAGCAGGAACTACAAGTCTTGTCTGGGCCACTCTTTCTGAAAGGCTGCATCAGCAACTCACTAATTGCTATACCAATAATCAGGAAAAACACTTCCTACAGTCATCTCATAATCTGCTTATTCGTATTACATTCTTAACCTCCGTCTATCTTTTCCTACAGAATGTCTACTCAGAATTAAATATCCTTATTTAAGACTGCTTCATTATACAGCCAACATATTTGTTCGGGTTTGTTCAGTTATTGCACACTTGGGAAAAAAAATCAATGGCTGCTTACTAACATTAAAGAAGGATCCAAAGACAAAATCTCTTAAAACTCAGAGCATCCATGCCACATGGAGAATGGGGGGGTGGGAGCAGAAAACAGGAAAAAAAAAATCATATATTCACAAACGCAGCAAATAACTACTCTATAGTCCTTGTCCTAAAGTTCTTTTCGGACCCAGGTTAAATTATTAAACCAAAAGCTAAAAGATCCTCTGATTTCTATTACTTCTCTTTGCACTGCATTTGTAGACTCCTGATTATTGTATTGGGAGATTGTGAATATGTGCTGCAATTTCAAATGTAAGAACAGCACTGTTCTGTGAAAGACTTTCATATCTAGGCACTACAAAATGCTGTTGGAAGAGGGCCAAATGCTTATTTTTCCTCTGCCTGGTAATTTATTTAGTGCTCAGGATGGCTTGGTGTCAAAATAGATTATTAGCTGGAGACGTGCATTTTGCTAACGTATTCAGACTTCAGATAAAAGTAATTTGTTTAAAACAAAATATGCCTATTGGGGATTTCTCTTGAAACAAGTTTCAGTTGCAATATCCTTCAGCTGAGGAATTTAGAATTCCTCCTTTAAAAAGTTCTGTTTTCAAAGCCGCTTGAAGGAACTGAAATCAATTAACCCAGTGCCTGAAAGACTTTTTAATATTCTGGTCCTAAGTATTTCATCAGCTGAGCAAAGCAGCAACACCTGACTAAACCCACAGCAAACTGGCTGAAAGAACCTAAAGTCTCAATGAGTTTCAAATCCCACAGAAACTCTGAGGATGTGGCAATGTCCCACAGTACAATACTTAAATTTCTGTTCTTACCTTTGTGTTCCCAAGTGATTCTTGGTACTGGGCCAAATGCTATTGCCACTTCTAGCAACAAACCCCAAATTGCATAAAAAGCACAGAGAGCCATCTTCAGTGTCCTTGCTCTTTGGGGTTCACTGGATAACTGCAGCAGGTAGTGTTTCTTTGGCAGATGAAATACAAATTCCAGGCAGTATTAGAGACTGGGCATTTCAGACCTTGAGAGTAGTGCAACAAGGGAGGCTGGAACAACTTTACAAGTACGTGCTTTTCAGCAGATCACTTCAAGAAAACACACATTTTCCAGGATGCTGCATACAGAGACTGCCCACACGCTCCACAGGCTGCAGAGCTGCTGAGAAGTGTGACTGAGTGCATTCTTCTGTTTCGCTGGAGAAATATATGATGCTGCTGCGGAGAGAGGAGGGAAGTAAGAAGTAGAAGAGAAAGCAAACCAAATACTGCCAAAAATAACACTGATCTTGCAGTATATCTGCAGGTGTCTGCATAGCTTGATTTGGATACAAAATATATTAACTGGTAAAAATCAAATTCTTAAAAACAAAAGACACATTACATGGCAAATTGAAACTACTGCTTTCAACTACTGCCTATCTAGAATTCCAAGTGTAAATACTCTGAATTGTCAATTACGTTTAATGCACAACACTTGACTCCAGTCTATACTTTCAATAGCATGCCAAAGAAAATCCCACCTCTCTAACAAACAATAAACAAAGATAACAAAAATCACTATGACTAAGATCAGAGAGCAAAAGACATGAGAAGTGCAGCATTAATAGTAAATATGGTTACACAAATCTGCTATTCCTCTCATATTTGGTACCTTACAGAAGTGTCTTTTTTAGTGAAGTTTTCTATAATGCTACTAATGCATTCAAGGTGTGCAGGGGGTAGAAATACAGCTACAGAAAAAAAGAGCTAATGCACTGCATACAAAGGGTAGAAAGCACTTTCATAGGACTGTCTAGGAGTTTCACTGTGAAAGTCATTGTGTCTCTGAGTCACCTACTGCTCTCAGACTCAGAAGGGCCTGTCCTAATAAACAAAACTTCACTGCTTTCTACACCATTTTCCACAAGTCTCCACTGCTCCTGTCTTCCTACAACCACTGTTGGGTAAAGACTCCAGAAGCAGTGAGTGCATTCATCAATTACGAGATTATAAATAGGTTTTGAGGGCTGCACACTTGCGGTGTTGATGAAAAAAACACACTGTCTTTTGCAGCAGGGCACGCAAGATGCTAGATTTTCACTGTGTACCACTGACCAAGACACCGAGGTGACTAGTAAGAGACACACTACAGTGCAAGATAGCTGTAATACCTAGAGGTTATCCAGCAGGAGGGCAAGTGAAGGTGTATTTTGCATGGCCTGGTTTTGACAGCAGGGAGGCTACAGGGGTGTCTCCTGGAAGAAGCTGCCAGAAGCTTCCACCATGTCCAGCAGAACCAACCCCTGGCGGCTCCAAAGACAGATGTGTCACTGGCCAAGGCTGGCCCGATTACAAATGG
>VZTJ01000209.1:36249-134262 GCA_013397795.1 Orthonyx spaldingii
CCCCCGGGAGATCTGTGGAGAGAGGGGGCTCTGCTCCCATGCTGGAGCAGCCTGTCCTTGAAGGAAGAGTGGAAGAGTGACCCACTCTGCAGCAGTTTTGGGAGGACTGTTGTCCGTGGGAGGGACTCACATTGCAGCAGGTCACAGAGAGCTCTTGCTCGTGAGAGGGACTCACGTCAGAGAAGTTCATGGGGAACTGTCTCCCCTGGGAGGGACGCCACAGTGCAGCAGGGGAATGACTCCTACCCCTAAGCAGCAGTATAGACCATGGGTGATGAATTCACCATAACCTCCTTTTCCTGTCTCCTTCTACCACTGGGGTAGGAGGTAGAACTGGGAAGGAGGAAGGGGTAGGGGGGGAAGTAGTTCTTACAGGTTTTTTTACTTCTCATTGTCCTGATCTGATTGTGTTAGTAATATTTTAAATTCATATCTCTAATTAGAGTCTGTATTGCCCTGATGGTATGTGATGAGTGATTTCTCCCAGTCCTTACCTCAACCCATGAGCCCTTTGTTAAATTTTCACTCCTCTGTCCAGCTGCAGAGGGGAGAGAGCGAGTGGCTTTTGTCAGGGCCTAGCGTTCAGCCAGTGTCAACCCATGACAGAAAGCTACAAAATCATTAGCATCATTAAAAAAGAAGGGGCCAGTACCTGAGAAACACAGCGGTAAAAAGACTAAGGGGAAACCACAGTAAGAACATCTCTAAGCAAAAGCAAGATGCCTCTGGGAGGACTTGGGTTTAAGCAGGAAAAGGCAAGGAACCTCTAGTAAACCCAGCCAGTGGATCTTAAGTAAGGTGGTCAAGTAGAAGATGGGCAACTACATTCCAAGTGCTTACACCTGCTTTACTAAATGATCACAGACAAAATTAAAATATTTCTAAGTCTCATTTATTTCTACAAATGTTTTGTCTACTAAGAAAAAAATCCACACAAGACTATAACTTGCTCCAACTGAACCTGTAGCTTAAATACTTTTTTCTATTGTTTTTTGTCTTGGTAGGCACTTTGGATCAAATTCAACTGTTTGTAGCAGATCATTCAAATAAATTTGGCTTTTAAGGCATCATGTTTTCAGTTTACTAGGCTCTTTTGTCTGTCTTCCACCCTTCCTGCTTATCATGATATACAAGCAATTACAGGTTTTGTCTCCAATACATTAAAAAGTGCCCAGTCATCTGAGTTACAAGCTTGATCACATATTCTGAGGCAAACAAACAGCTTTATAGGTAAGTGTTTAGAAAGGGAACAGTAGTTCAACGATTAAAGTTCCAGGCAGTTTAGCTATTTTAAGACACATCTAAGGAGGAAAACAGTAGTTTGAAGAAACATCTTGGAGCCATTGTTTATACACACAGCTGATCCTTTCCTTCATGTTACCTTTTGTTACTGGAAAGATTGCACGTAATAATCAATTCCCTGTTAATTCTTGATTTTTTTTTCCTTTTTTTTTTTTTTTTTAAGAGACACCCAGGACACCTTTAAGTCATCAGTTATGTACAATACCATATAGTAGAGACAACTCCCGAGAAGACTTCTGAAGTACTGTAAATTTTTTGGACTTTCAAATAGGATTAGTAAATATAAGCTCTAGTAAAGGAAAATCCTTTCCTTTCCTGAGTCAGAGTTACATTCCTAGTCTAGCTTGCCTACCTCAGAAAATGCAAAACAACAATGAAACTTGAAACAAAATACATTATCTTTTGAAGGAAACAAAGGTTCTGGCTGGATCATTTTGTGCCTGCTTTGTTTTGTGGACTGAGAACTGCTCTAGCTATACAAAATGGAAATCTGCAATTTCATTCCTATTGTACAGGGTTGCAAGGAAGATCCTTTTTCACATTAATAAGTTTGACTTGTGAGACATTACTTGATGATTTAGGGCAAAATTTTGCATGTTACAATAAGGAATGAAACAGATTACAGTGAATATTACATGCCCAATTGTGCAAGATCCACTTTGTTCTCAATTCTGTAACTTTAAATAGAGATGAAAATGCACTCAGAACCTTGTCCTTTAATTTAGCCTTCAATTTAATTACTCTCCCCTGCCCCTCCCTTCCCTGTGCTGAAAATTTTCTGGAGTAAGTCCTTCACTGACATCCACTGGGAGGTCATCCATAATCTAATATGAACATCTTTTTACATAACACAAGGGGTACAAGAAGGGAAAGAAAAAAATAAAATAAAAAAGGCCTAGACAATGGTCTGATTTCCAAACTAACTCAGTTCCTTCAGTGTTCACTAGATTTGATTAGATCTGAATGCTTTGAATTTCTGAAAAGTTAAGTCTCCTAATACCTAAAGCATTACTCCCAAAAAATAAGCCACAATTTGCATGGAAACAAGTACACTGGAGAAGTAAAGCAGAAAGAAACCTGAAATATTTTGTTACATAATTAAACTCTAATTAAAGTGACCACAGGTCTACTTTTCTGTAAAACTGTTTAAAATTTTCTGAGGTAAATAAGCAGTAAATCCGTCATTTAGGGACTCTGATGACAATTTTACATCAATGTATAATGACAAAATGGAGCAAAATAAGTTTTCCATAATGCTTGTATTTATGGTGATTAAAAACAGGGCAACTACAGAAGCAGAAACAACCAACACAGCTCCTGTCAGTTTGGCAGAGCACAGCTGGAAGCTCAAAGCTGTGAACATTCCCCTTGACATGTATAATTGTAACGCACAGGCAGAGAAATAAGTAGGAACAACTTTCTGCTCTCCTGAAGGACAGAAATTCAAAGCTGTTAGAAAAATTTCAGGCTGTATAGCTTCTAATAAGGAATACTAGCACAAATTTTGAAACCAGGGAGTTGCAATGGCAGATACTGACTACTACCAAGATCAGAAACTATCTGACTCTCTGATCACCTGTGTCACTGGGCATCAAAGAAGAGGTGCATTAGTCCACCTTATGGAAAAATGCAAAATCCTAGTCATGCAGTGTGAGAAGCCGAAAAACCAGCCATGAGAACGAGACTGTCATCTTTCTCATCCTCCAGGACACAGAGGCAAAGTATGCACAAAGAAATACTTGTGAACATAAAATTTCATCTTTCTGAGATGTCAGTTCAGCAACCCTCACCAGTACCCGGGTTTTTTTACAAGCAATGAAACCCAGAGGTAAGTGTCTTTTCCCCCAGTAAGCATGGTACAGCTGGATCCAAGTGTGTATCTTGTATGTGCAAATATTGCACAAATTAGCCAAATTCTGGAATTTCAAAGTTAGGAAATGGCCGATTTTGCAACACTGGTTTTGAAATATTTTTTCTTCTGAGAAACAGCTGCATTGTGCAATTCCTCAGTTTGGCCCAATATTACATAAACTGCTAAGTGGATCTAGTTTTATTTTGTATATGAAAGTTGAAACCAGGAGAATTTGCTAACACACCAGAAACAGTCACCATTATAGCTGAGATTCGTGTGATTCCCAAGAAACAATCATTACCATCACAGAGCATCCAGCCTCTCCCTGAAGAAAGCCAAACAAACACTGGCCATCCTGGCCTAATTCTGTCACTCTTTTCATGATTCCCCAGCCATGTTAAGTGTCCCCATAATTTTCCTCCCTTTTTGTATTGCACTTTATTACCCTCTACAGGGTTTATCTTTCCTTGCAATCCCTCACCTACTCTGTACTTATGCTCCCACCTGTGCTATCACCCACTCTTTTTCCCCAACACAAGCAATGCACAACTCCATGAACACAAGTGATGCCAGCCCTACAGAGAAGTTGCCAGACAAAAAACCACCTTCATTTAGGTTTAAAGGAAAGCTCTTTAAAATACATACTTCCCTACCTCTCCATCAAATCACTGTCACACCACTCGCTGTCCAGGGACAGCAAAGTGAGGACCTCACAGTAAGCAACAAGTAACTGCAAGACACCTCTCCTTCCCATTGCCAGGAGCAAAACAACCACGGCAGGTCTACCAGGCAGCCTACCCTGCTGTTTTTAGATAATCTTAAAAAATATATGCATTCACAAAACTTGCAAGAAGTAACTTGTAAGTTACTATGACAAGGGATATGAAGCTCAATATGTGGAGACAGGTGAATTTATAAGTGAATTGCTTCCTCCAGCAGAAAAGCGGGAGTTAAAAGATTCAACTTTCAGAGGGCACAAATCCCAAGTTCTCCCTAAATAACTTCCTTTTGAAAGCTTTTGAAGCTTTAGTAGAATACAGGGCTGCTTTAATATTTATTGATGCCTATTTTTAACAGATTCTAAGGCTCCATACTTGAAAAACAAACCAGAGAAGTTCAACCGTGAGATTTTGTTTAAATCATTTTTTTTTAAATTTTGTTTCCAAAACTGAAAGGAAAAGTTACTAATATTTGTATTTTAAGTAATCAAAATTACATAGTGAGAAGTATACAAATTACCTTTGACCTATGCTGAGTTTTATTTACATAGTTTGTGAATTTCAGGCCAGTAAAGACAGGCTTTATATCCTTTGCTTTAGTTCTCACCCTTTTAAAACCTCAAGCATGTTGCCATTTCTACACAGTCTCATGAAAAACACCATGTTGCCATTTCTATACAGTCTCATGAAAAACACCATTATTTACAATCTTTTTATTATAAAATACATATGGACTCATTTTTTCGTGAGGTAAGGTACAACCTCAAATGAGCAGACCAGTAGTCTTTTATGACCAACATAAATGTAGAGCATGGGATTATTTCAAACTGTAACCAAAATACTTTGTAGTTGCTAGATGATTACAAATTAGATGAAGATTCTGAAGACAATTTGGTGTCATCTTTAACACAAAGTCTGCCGGAGGATGTGCACAAGTGCTAAAAGAGGATATAAATGCTGAGGTAAAAAATTCCCAGTTTTAGGCCAGAAATCAGTATCTTCTGTTTCTGCATGATACATATGCCATGAAGAAGTCCTCAGGAAACTAAAGTTTGTGCTTAAAGAAGAGAATTTATCTTCACAGGGATACTTCAAGAGAGATTTTGTTTTTTTTTTAACTCACATTCCTGTTCTTGTACTACTAGGTGCTTTTTCTGTGGGAAAAGTTTACACAAAGGTAATTTTTTTTTTTTTGCATAACACTTTATAAAACAGATTAAAATCCTTATTTTTCAGATTATTGTGGGCAGATCACTAGAAACAGGACTCAACTTCAAAGAGCAACAGGAAAGAGCTAACTTGGATGCTGAGCTATCCCAAGTACAGAATTCAAGAGCTGCCCTGGGCATGTTCTAAGACCCTTTTCTGCCTGACTGGATACTTCCAGACATCTCGAACCTGGGTTGTGACAGTGACAGTGCTGTAGCTAAAACTAAGCAAGAAGGAAAGTCCCTGAAGTTCATCTTCTCCTACCAGTTAAACATACTGTCACAATCAAAAATATTGCTCAGTTTCTTTCTCATTTCTTTTTGGGCTCGTAGGACTGAATGAGTCATTCGAAGTTATTTGAAGATGCCCACTGGCAACTAAGGGCACATGGGAAGGTACCTACATGTCTAAATTAACAGGCACGTGTGCTTTAAAAAACACTACCCTAGGCATCTCAGTCAAACATCCCCAAAAGTAAGCCTAGTACCCCTTCATACACATAAACTGAGTAACACAGGGAAGGTGCAACCCTGAAAATGACCTTTTAGCGATAACTAAACAACAGGTAAATACAGAGTATGTTCCTCTGTGAAAAACAGTCCTTTCCTGGTAAGTTTCCTGAGTATTTTGGTCTTGGAACAAAAGAATGCAATAAATCAAACTTATAATTCAATCCTTATTTATATTTTTCACTATGCACTAAGTCAGTAGAATTCTTGCAGTGCATTTATTTGTTTTGCGAACAAAGACACCTGTAACAGAGTCACCACGGATCCACCACAGCCTTCTTTGCTGTGGGGATGTACCTCTGGTTTCAACGTATGTACCTGCCAGCCTTTGGAGCCTCCTCAACACCCCAGAGCTGGGAAGACATCAGAAACACTGTTCTTTCTGAAAAGGGGTAAGAAACAGGCTTTGACATTGTTACCACATAATCCTGATGGGCAAGTTCTGATACCGGAATTATAAATCCTCCCCCAAAAGTTTGGTTTTTATTGTCCAAATTACCAGGGTGGAGCATTCCTGACAGAAACCAGAACTGCTATATTTGCATGCAATGAGCCAAGATCCTGATATTGCACTTAACACAAAAAAATATTAAGCATACCTGATAAAAAGCACACACATCAGCCCTTTTAAAACTCAATTTGTTTCTCCTATTCCAAGCTGGCTGACACCTACCCAGTACAAAATTATTCAGCACTTGCACTGCAGTAGCAATTACTGATACTGGTAAGAGTCTGGGACCCCTCACATGCTGGTACGGGATGTACTACAGAAAGGTTAGACACCAGCCAGCCCCACAAACAATTTCTTTTACTAAATTCATATAAAGTACTTCCAACACTCTCCTGTATTATTAAAGAACCACATTATGCACAAGGTTAGGAAAGAAGTTCTGGAAAATGACAACGAAACCTGGCATGCTCGTATTTATTTTGCTGTAATCACAGGAGAAGAGTGGGCCACACTGAAGCAATCCAAACTGGGCACAACAAAGCATTTATCCCAGGACTGTTCTAGGTAAAGTGCTTCCAATATGTAGACTCACTGTTACATCAGATTGTATATGTATTACGGATTAGCATGTGTATTTCCTAGTGTTCATCCAAGCACTTTTAGAAGTGTATGAGCCATGTGAAGGAATAGTGGTTTTTAAATGCAAGTCACTGTGGGTTCTGAAGTAGATTTCACTGAAGTCAACAGTAAGGGGGTTCCCAAAGATGCAAGTGGTAAGACGGTGCACCTGACAAAGGTCTTCATTGCACTTCTGAAGGCTTCATTCTTGATTCAGAATATTATAATGACTCACAAGACAGAGGCCCCAAAAGAAACAGGTCAGAGAAAATTACAAGAAACAGCTCGACACTGCAGGTCTCTAAGACAAGGGCTAGCCTATACAGGGTCTTTTCCAGAGATCTTCAACAGTGCACGTTTTGTGGCTACCCATATGGTAAAAGGCATCAAACGGCTACATCAAACTCACTTTTGCTTACGAAACAGTATTTTCAGTATATTTTGGGTCTTTTGAACTATAAAGAGGATAATCTAGTCTGATTCCCCCCTTCAATCTTTTTTCAAGAAGATACCCCATGAAAATCCATTACCCATCCATGTTATTAACAACTGGCTACTTTTCACAAACGAATATAACTGACTTATTTTTGATGTAAAAACAGCCCATCCATGTTTCATTCTGTTTAAAACAAACCAGAGCAGGCAAATTGTAAATCATCTGATCAGTTACGAAGCTCTCCACAAACCAATTTACACCAGATCATCTCTAGGGTTGTAGCTACTCAGTATTTCAGCGAACAGGTAAAATTTACAAAAAAAATTCCTGCTTGCCACAAGAGGCCATCAATCAACATAGCCACTAGCACTACTGGAGTTTTCAGATCCCAGTATGCCTCCTTATATCTTACTCCTCACAGAGCAAACTATAATCATCTATTTCGGCTGCAGGTACTTCAAGGGAACAAGAAAATTCTCTTTTGCCTCTCTTGAGAAAGAGCTTCCAGCAGCCTATAGCTTGTACAAGCACTTTCACTGTAACAAAGCACTTGCATCTATATGAATAGCTACAGTAGATGTGAAACTCCTCGGAAAAGCCTAGCAGCAAATTAGCTGACCTGTATACTTTCCTGGCTTACTTTAAACAGCCTGACATGGAGGTTTTCATGTCTCCCCTAACAGCTCCAGGTTTCTGAACTATGATCAGAGGTCACTGGAGACTGAAACACAGGTAGACAGATGGCTGAAGGTCAGGCTAGTTCTCAGCCAGCCTCTGGATCTCCACGGAGATGGGAAGAGGTAGATGAGCTGTTAGGCCTTCCAAGCTGTGGCATATCAGCTCAAGAACTCTGCTCCCAAGAGTAGTCCATTCCTTCTCAGTGTGGTCCTTGGGAAGGGGCCACTAACCATCAGTATTTCTGGCAGAGAAGCCCACAGACATGGGGCTGGGTATGAGGGTGGCTGGGCTAAGGTGAAGGGTGCTTTACAAGTAGGGGCTCATTCTTCCCCTCTGGTCACACCACCACTGGTTGCCTGTCAGGACACCATCTGTAGTCATGCTACACACACGAGTAACTACTCCCAGCTGGCCAGAAGCTATGACATAATTAAGCCCTTTAATCCAGCTAGGACTTGGGTATGAAATGAACATCCATGCAAGCACTGCAGGTTGGCAGACATCCTTCAGGTTCTCTTGTTTGAACCAAACCTCACTGGTGATCCTTTACAGCAGGCACCACAGGAGCTCCTTAACAAACCCTACACCCTGTCAGGTTTTAAGACTACTTAAGTCTAAACTTATGGAGAAAAAAGAAAACCCTAAATTGTTTCTTCTGTCAACAATTACTTAAGCTTGGGGAGAAAAGTTACACCATGAATAGCTTATTATTTTGACAACTGTGACTAAGTCTTCAAAGATTAAAGAAAACACCTACTGGATTATAAATGAAAGACAGCCTGGAATACATTACGTATACATTAAGGATAGTTACCTTAACGAAATTTTTCATAAAAATCCACCATCCTTTATATATGTGTGTTTGCATACACTTTATTTATTTGAAGACCTTCTAATCTGTCAAGTTCCAAAGCACATTAATGTATTACAAGGTACTTCTGGCTGTCACATCCTACTTGCATTAACAAAAAAAAAAAAAAAATCCAAAGAACTACTAACATGTACTACTTTTCCTTCTGCACATCAATTACCATACAGACCAGTAGCATTTCTTTCATATTCTATTCAAGCACACACCTACTATAACCAGATCCTAGTGATGCTAAATGAAGAGAAGAAAGGAAATTCAAGAAAACCAGCTTATAAACAAATTTTCTTTATCCAGAGGTCTCTTTCTAAGCCCATGGAGGCAAGTTTTGAGTTTGAGAATGTTTCTAGTGTTACAGCACTATACACCAACCTTATTGTAGCACGATGATCCCAACTACAGCTGTATTTGCTACCTTTATCTCAAGTCAGCCAAAATCTATAGATACTGGGTTTTATAGAAAAACTATTTTAAAAGCTTACACGGAAGCCACAATAAAGCCAACATACAGCTATGAGTAACTAAGGCTGCACAGACAGCTGCCCACAGACCATGTCTATTGCTAACTTTCCTGTGAATGCTGTGTGTGGTTTTAGAGTTTCAAATTACATTAAAAGGTAGGCTAGACTACAAACTTCAAGAACAGTGCATATTACCATCACTATATTTAAATAATTGATCCTACATATTAAAATAACTGTTGCTGACACTGCCGTAACTTCCACAGCTCCCACCCACTCTGGATGGGGCTGGTGATTGTACCTGCTAAACACCTGTGCAAAACACTGGGGGTGAAAAATCAAGTAACAAATATGCTACTAGACTTAGCAAAGTTCAGATGTTTTCTACCCCTTCCTGCCTGCAAAGTTTACTTTTCATAAAAATATCTTTATTTCACACACACCATTTACTGGCCTATCAACATCCCTCTACTTTTGCTAAACATTACAGGACAGAGAAGTACATGAGCTTTGACCTGAAGCAGAGGCCCATGCTAAACCTTGTTCTGAACCAACAAAGTAAAAAAGCCTTATTAGGTCTCATAAAGACATCTCAATCTAGCCCAAACTGTGCTGGGATCATCAGTTTTAATTCCTGTCACCTTGGCACTCCTCAGATCTCACAAGCATCTTCAAAAAAGCCAAGAACAACATAGAGACAAAACTGGTGGCAGAGAGCTATAAATGCCTCCTGTATCCCAACGGCAAAATACAAATATCAAGGTTGGGCCAGCTACTGCCATCATGAGAGTTTCTTCATTTTTAAGGATATGGAGAGAATCTGTAGTTAAGCAATGTAACTGCCATAAAACTGAACAGGAGCTTTCATGATAGTATCTATGCATCCCAACCCTTCTTCAGAAAAGGATTTGAGTGGGTTTCAGAGTTTCAACTTTCTTCCAGTTGCAATACTGTATAAATATCAACACAAGAGTATTTTAATAAAAAACATGGTAGTGGTTCTGAATCAAATTCCGATAAAGACAGAGAACACCAACACAACTGTGTGAGACCAAGAGCCACAATGCATGAGAGAAGAAATGAGGGTACAGAAATGCGTAATGAAAGTAACAAGTACAAGCACTTTTGCTTCAGATTAATCTTTTTAAACCACCATTTCAGGGACATGTAAAATTTTTATGTATTCACACAGGTTTTGCTTAGGGAAGGAAACAATTCAGAAGCAAAACTGGAGTATTCTGGTCAATAACCAACAGTTTTTGAAGAGCAGAGATCACTGCAACCACCTCCATATTTGTCTGTATCTTAGCAACGTATGGGCAAAAATTCTCTAAGATAAGGAAAACAAAAGGAAGAATTCTAAACTCCAACATTATTCAGCAATATTTTTACTTCAACAAGATCAATATAAAGGCGATAACTACTACTCCTCTCATCATAAAATCCCATATAATCCACATCTCCTTCTCCTTCTATCAGAGAAGAAGCAATCCTGGAAATTATTTGTTGGTAAAAAAACCGCACAAGAAGAAACAGCAGATAAGCCTCCAAATCCTACTCTTGATATTCAACGAAAAGTAACAGAAAACAAAAGTCTAAATTCTGCCTATGTTTTTTGTTAATGTTCTTTATCAAACATCCTTTAAGCTCCCTAAAAGAAAATCACAAGTTAAAAAGCCCTAAAAAACCTACAAAAACACATGTCTTACCCAAAATACTATCAGCTGTCAATTATGGAGAAACACCTCCTAATATTAGTAAGAGAAGTTACCTATTTCTGTATTCATTCTGACAATACAGCCACCCAGGAAAGCTAAAATTAAGATCAACATGATGTATTACACCACCTGCTTTCTTAAGAGCTTAGATCAAATATTCTATCACTTTTAGAGAACTCCATTTGTTACTTTTCAATGATCTAAAACTACAGTATTTCCTGTTTTTACTTTTCTTTACATAAACTGCATTACCAATGTTTACAGGTGATAGTCTGAATATATTTAAGAGAGTTATCTGAACACAGATTACAAAACACCTAGATTTTACAATGTTTCATATTTAGTATTTTTCAATGCTGTCTTGGTATTTTTCTCTCTTGCCTTGAGAAACTCTTGCTCCACCCACCCCCCAATAAAAAAAGAAAAAAAGAAAAAAAAAGCAGGCAAGGAAAATACATGAAGAATCTTTAATGTTATTTAGAACTGAGTATTTAACCATCCTGAGAGTGCAGAAAAACCCAGTTATTCAGTATCAGATTCTAGTTTTTTGGGCTTTCAAGCCAGTTTTTAACAAAATATGCCAGTTACCAACAGGTTCCAGACTCTGAAGTTTCTTGACTCTCAGAGGAGGCAAATACAACAACTACCTTTTCCACACAGCAGCAGTTATCAGTACCAAAATATCTTTGGCCAGTTTACCCACTGAGAACACCCAGCTTGTTAGGCTGTACATATCCCTACACACTGTCAACACAATGCACTGCTCAGGGACACTAACAATGAGATGACACAATCCAAAACCAGCTTTAAACTAACTTTAAAAGCATGTTCAAAACACTTCCTTCCTTTTTCTCTTTTTTTTTTTCCCTAAAATTATTTGGCATTAAGTAAAACAGAAGAAAAAAGAGAAGCAATTTTCATCTCAACACATAAAATTACAAACTTCTTCAACTGCACAGCAAAATATTTTGCAACTTAAAGAGAAGCCTTGGAAGAGGTTACCTGTCTGTCCTGAGACAAAGCTTCTGTGCTGAAAAAACTAGGCAACTTGAGTTCAAGGAGCCAGAGAGCCAGCTCCCTGGTTGTGTAAGACAGAGCACAGCGTCCCTGAGGGAGATGCACAAGGTTGCTGTAGTAGGGAATTTGAACAAGTTATTCAAAACAGTGGAGAAGCAATGAAAACAAAACTTTACTGTGTTTGGCTATATAAAAGTCAGAAAATGAACCTTGCAGCAGTATTTACTATTAAAAAAATCCCAATTAAAATTCACAGGTAGAATTCACCCATTTTTTTGCAAAACCAAAGCAAAACTTTTCATGTCAAAAAAAACCCTAAAAAGCTATAAAAAGGGATTTCCTCAAGCATTGCAAGTTATGTAAGGACATCTCTGACTTATGAACAGGTAAAATTTGTCCTGCTTCTGAGTATTTTTATCTTACTATCATGCATCACACCTGCCTTACAACACATTCCACTCTGAAACCATCTTCCTCTCATGTTCAATTGCACAAATCATAATGTAATGAGAATTTAATTAGAACTGGTTAGGACAATACTTCATAGCATGATAAAAACATGCCCATTCAATAGCAAGACAACCAGAATGGACCATGAATGGAAATTCATACATTCTTGAATCCACCTGTACCATATTCCCAGTTACATTTTGGATGAAGAACTACAACAACCAAATGCCAAACGGGTCTGTGATAATAATTTTGAGTTCTCAGTTTTGGATGCAGCAAGGGGATGGAAGCATCACCGCTCCCAGAGCTTTACCTGTCACTCCACAGAGCTGCTTCTACTGCCCACCACAAAAAACCAGCTTTGCATTTGACATGAATCATGCTGTCTGAACAGTAAAATCTGTGCAATTTTTTCTCCATCTGGCATTACACATGTTGAAGGTGGTGCAGTAAAGCCTTCTTTCAAAATGCGTTTTCCTCAATTAATCGTATTTCTATGGTAGTTAGCTGAAGAGTCACCATCAAATGCTTTCAATTTGCTTTCCAAAGCTCCAAGCTGAAGCCAGTGCCTCTATCCATGTCCTGTTTGTTTTGTAAGCCGCTTTTTCAGCAGCAACTTTCACCACTTGTATTTCCGTATGACAGAGACAGGGGTGTTAATACATATGCAGAACATCAATTCCTTTTTTCCTGTCACCCAGTCATGGGAAAAAGTCAAAGGGAATCTTCGCAAAGCAAACCCAGTCTTGGCTTCTAAAGTTATTTCCACTGAAAACCTGATACAGAATAAAGAATTGACAACAACAAAAAAACCATACTAAAATTGGTAATATCCCTCAGGTCTGCTTACCCTTCCATTAATGAAAATAACAGAAACATTTTTACTTTTCATACCCATTCCTTGATATTTGACCTTTGGACAACAAATGTCAAGTTCTATTTTCAGATACCACATCAACAGCACGAAGAGGCAATGAAGTTTTCAAGTTTTCATTGCAGTGATACAAGTAGAGTTTGACATTCTCAGCTCTCACACCTGGTCTACCATAAGGTAACTATTTTTTTCTTCTTTCTCCTGCAGTATGCCACTTGCAGTATGAGGTAACTCACTCTCATTCATACAGCACATTTAAGGTCTATAGGTCCTAGACACCAAATGATAAATTACATGAACATCTGAGTTTTAAGACACTCATCATTTAGCAATGTGCCAGGATGAATGGCTTAAAACAATCACCCTTGGATCGCCAAAATGGGGCTGGGAAAAACAAGCAAGCTAACTGCTCTTCTTCCTTACAGCTGCAAGGTGTCCAGCCTGCTTACTTACGCAGTCCTGCCTCTGGCCCCTTCTGTGCCCTCTGGTCTCCACCCATGCCTAACTCCCATCCCAGACTTACACCACTGTGCAACTCCTCAGGGAGGTCAACCTATCAATTTCTACAGGCTGAAAATCTACTGCAGGGAGGTGCTGGATCAAGGGAGTTTAAATCCACCCACAGTGCCCCTTTCAGCAGCCATGCTAGCTTGTGGCAGATTGAAATGTACGTGCAACACTATGGGAGACATTAAGTGTGGGACTTCTTGGGCAGGGGAGAAGAAAAAATGGAAGTGGCAAGCAAGTGTTAGACTCTCTTCAAGTCCTCCTTGCCTCATCTCAGGGCCAAAATAAGAAAAAGTAAGGAAGAGATGAGGCATCCTGGTCCATAAAAAATACCCTAAAGGACTGAGGGCTATAAATGATTAGGCCTGTGACAGACATAATGCAGCTCTCCCCTCTGATGCTGCATAGCACCCACCAGGTATGGAGCTTTCTGCAGGACTGCTTGCTGAAAAAGATATTGAAAAAACAGAAGTCCACCCAAGGGTAACATCACTCCCCCAAGAGTAAACACTGCTCTTCTGTTGCAACATCATTATGAAAACAACGTACTTTATTCTGCCAGTGATAAGCAACTACAGTTCCTTCTCATCAGCTAAACCTTGGCCACAAGCATGTTACCCTTACATTTGCTTGCATTTTCAAGGAACTCCACTGTCTCTGAAGGACTAGCAAAGGCCACATAGCATGGCACAGTTGCATGTTCCAGACAACCTCACACAAAGCAAGACATGCGAGGCTTAGGGTCAAAATTCAGAATTCACCACATACTGCAAAGGTCATTTTAAATAGCTGAGATCTCAACAAGCAATTATCTCCAACTGCAAAATGCAATGCATGTTTTCTTGCTAAGCACCACAGAAATGTTGCCAAATAGCCTTCAAATTTAAGAAATCATCATTTCACCCTAACAGATATACCTAATGCAGACAGCTTCAGTGGCAAGCATTTTAAAAGGTTTGGGATTTTGTTGTGTTTAAGGTTCTGCTAGGCTGGAAATGAATTACCCTTTTTTACTGTGTTAAAACACCAACCTTGCATCTGTTATGCTGAGAAGTAACAGAACCATACTTCTGAAATAAGTTGCTAGTGCTTTTCACAGACAGCACAGGCATGTATTTTACAAATCATCCTTAGATTATTTTACCATTGCTCACTAACCTTTGCTGTTTGTTAAACTATGTAAAGCCAGGGAATCTGCACTCTTCTGAAAGATATACATAGAAATTATAGATACTAGCAAATAGAAAAATGCTTGCACAGAACAGAAGTTGTTAAACATAAGCAGAATCCTCTTAGGATCAACTCAGCAATGACTGACTTTGGAGTTTGAAAAAAACCCAAAACCCTCTGACTTTGGGATAACTTCCACAAATGCAGTGATTCATCATGTGCTGTTACATCTATTCTGTGGGGTTATAGAGCATCGATCATAACTGTTCCTGCCTCAATACAATCCTTGTGTTGATATTAATAATGCAAAGGTCACTTGGACCTTTACCTAGTAACTGGGTATCAGTTTGTGCCCATATTACTGCTTTCCGTACATCCAAAAACACAGGTGCAGATCTTTCAGTACAAGTGCTTCAGGTTTCACATCAAATTATGTGTGAGCATGTCAGGAACAGGATTAATAGCAGCTTTGCTTGCAGAACATTCTCATGAGCATTACTGGGATTTTAACTCCTGCAAAGCCTAAAATGAGCTTTTTCTTATGCCAAATGAAATGCTGCAGAGAGAGTCATTATTACACTCGAAGATTAATTTTGAAAACTTTGTTTGCACTATTATTACAGATATTCTAACAGGAAAGACAGGAGATATGCACACCACAGAGGTTCTGCCTCAAACATTGTTGACAAAATAATTACTGCAAGTTTCTAGCCTTTGAAAGCCAAATTCGAGGGGTTTTAGTATTACAGAAAAGCAGAACTGGAAAATTACATGAAGGCATTAGAGGCAAGATGAGATTTATGTGCTTCCTCCAAGGTTTAGGGCTCAACAGAAAAACAAAGCTTTCCTTGGCAAAGCTGACCTCCAAATGCCACAGCAACTGCCATTCATGTCTTATCTCAAACCAGAGATTCCCACCCCAGACCACTTACAGCTTTCACATTTCAAATGTCGGAGTGGAAAAATTAGGTTAAGCTCAGCCAAATGCAGAAGTTAATCCCAGACAAGAGAGATATGTCAGAGAATTCAGTGGCAATTAATGTCACTTGTGAACCAGATTCTGCAGAGGTGTTCAAGCCATTAGCTGCTTCCCTGTATCCCTTTATAACCTTCTGAGGTCATCAGATACCAGTAGCACGTTACCAGAAAACATGCAAAGAAGAACATCCTTGGGACTGCTGTATCCTCTATCCTTGTTGCACAACCCAGAACAAGTAGAGACAGGACTCGAGAAGATATCTTCATTGTCTATATTCCAAGTGTCATTCTACACCACAAAATATCCTTCTCTTCTAAAGTGCACTTAATAGAGCAAGAAACAAAGGCTCCCAAACAGCCTATAAAATAAATAGGCCCTTTCTACAAAACAAAACAAAAAATCATGCTTCTACATTAATTCAAATCAATTAAACTTTTAAGTTCAAAGTTCTTTGTGGATGTACCAATTTTCCAAATTTAAATTTCAATTGTTATGCAGTACATTTGCTAAAAGTTTGGTGTTTTGGTTTGCATTTGTTGGTTTTGGTTTTTATTTTTGCTTGATGAGGGCAGATTTAATACAGTAAACAAACCAATAACTCTTACTAAGCATTGGTTTTCTTCTCACTCTCCCTTGACACTTCCCCCAATTTTCTCTAACTGGAATATTAGCTTTAAAGTACTGCAAGAGTTTATAACAAAACAAAACAATGTCCCATTATTAACATGTGAGCCCAGCTAGATAACATTATTTACTTGTGGAGTAACTTCTGATATACAGTTTTCCTTCCAGCATCCTACCATCTATACTTCTTTGAATCCAAAATATATTTTTTTAAGAAATTGAAAAATGCTACTCTTCAAGTTTCCTATAGGATGTGCAGACTTGCACTGAGAATTTAAATCTACTAACAATCAGCTTGCTTTTCTTAAGTAGCTTTTGCAGATCTATTAGAAGTCATCCAAGGTAACCACGGGTATACACACTACAAACTGAAATCAGTACTCCAGATTAACATCCATGCATTAGCTGCTTTGCTACTGCTCCTCTACAATTTAAGACAGAATGACAGATCTCATTATTTTTGTTGTTAAGAATCCTGTCTTCTGTTGGACTGTTTGCTAGCAAGCTTCATTTAAGCTTCCTTATTCTTAAAGGCTGCAGACATATTTCTGCTTGGCAAAACACTGTCTTTAACAACAGATTTGTTGTTCAGTGACACATGAGAAACTGCGCTACAGCTTGCATGCAATGGTCTAAATTGCTCACCAGCAAGGTCAGCCAACTGCACACCTCAAGGCACAACACAAGCTGCTCCTTATTCATCACAAAACTTTCCTGATTCCCCGCTGAGAAAGCCTAAAACTAATAGTCACTCTGTAGAAAAAATATAGGCACCGGAGTATTTATGCTGCAACAGCTTCTCTACCTCTCTAACACAATGGGCATTATGCACTTTACCATTAGCTCTTTTGAGCCATGGCACTTTAAAAGTATCTGAATAGGTTAAAGTTTTTGAAATTCTAACATGCTTTGAAAGGCTGGTGGCATATCCAATGTTTAAGTGACAGAAAATGGTTATGTAATTTCACTACAGCTGACCCCTCCCTCAACACTGCTAGCAAAACTACTGTCATGCTGTGTCACCTTAAATGATCTTAAATGGCATCACCCCTTAGGAGGAAAAAAATGCCCTTGCTTACTTATCTTTGTGTTAGAATGAAACAAAGAATTTAGAACATTAACATTTGAAACTACTGCTCAAAACTAACCTTCTGCAAGACAATGACAAACTTGTGAAATGCTAAAGAATTAGGTTTATTTCATATATGTGTCAGCAGTGATAGAAAACTTTCATCTTGCTGACATTCACCTAGGTTCTCCAAATTACTCGCGATGCACAGGGAACCAAAGATGCATCTCCTGCTGCTTCTCAGAGTATGAAAACTGGTTGCTTCATTCTACCTACTACAGGATTTCTTGCAAGATTTCCTACAGGAGTCCTTTCTGTCTAACACTGGAAAGGCTTCATAGGACACGTCCTGGAAAACGTCCTGAAACAATCTGGTCAGCTCCTGACCAAGATGAGCTGCTGACTAGCAGTCGCTCAGACCAGTCCATGGGTGATGGGTCTTTTTCATCCAAGGCCCAGAACTCGTCAATGGCATCTTCTCTCCAGTACTCTGGTACATTTCCAGCTCTCAGAGACATGCGTTATGCTTAAGTTTCTCTGATACACGACAGTGCAGTTGCCAGTTCCGTGTCTGAAAAAGAGTGCAAAAGCCTGGGATCCACTGCTTCACCTCCAAAGCACATGTTAACTGCAAAAACAGAAGGTGACCATGCCTGGGAAAACAGCTACTCAGCAGAGCACTCCACCAGCTCCTGTGGTGCACAAAGGCTGCCAGTGAAAGTCTGGCTCAGGAAGCCTACCGAAGGGTCACAATGGACTCAATAAAAGCCTCTTCTTGGTAGGGCACTTGAACAATAGTTCAAAAAAAGCAAAATTTTACTTACCAGAAAGACCTGAAGACTTCAGCAACTCCAGGAGAAAAAAGGTAACAAGCCTGCCTACTGAGGATTCTCAAGTGGTTTGTAAAAGTTACAAGTTGGATAATTCAGTGAAAGTTTGCACCACTTTCAGCTTACACATCTTAATGTTTATGTCACCAAATAATTCCCTCCTAAGCCACTTCATAAGACTTCAGGAGGAAAACAAGTTTAATAAACTTTATCTGTCCCTTTAACAGTCTGAGAAGCTTGCAGAATACTCTGCAAGCACCTCCTACCACTTGCCATCCACCTCTGTGAGGACCTCCCAGCCACTCACCACACTCCTTCACACCTACCTTGACACCTACCAGAGCTACCTCATTCTAGCAGCCACTCCTCTGCCACCACAGCACTCTTCCCACTGCTCCCGACCCACACCTGCCACGAGGTGGTACAACCACACTTTCAGTACTTACACGCAAGCTTAGAAAACACCTATCAGCAGAGACAATCTCATGCATATGAATGCAGACAGGTTTGAAAAAGTGCCTATTCTCTCAGCAGCATTCTATGCGGTCTTCTAGCAGCTAAACCCTAAATAAATGCATCTCCTTGAGCTGCTGATAAGCAAGAGACACAGGTGCAAGCAAAGACCCCATGCCAGCCCCTCCCCTCTATGCTCTTCTGTGCTGCCAGAAGAAGCAAGGGCCAGGTGGACTTCTCTCTCTCATTGCTATGCAGGGTCCAGTTTCATAGTTTTGACTCCAGGACAATTGATAAATTTTCAGACCAACAAGTAACAAGAACCACTCTCAGACAGCAAAGCACATAACCTCTTCTTGGGCTATCAACAGCAAAGATGCACAATTTCAAGGAATAAATATGTGATCTTTCGGATTGCCTCACTGAGAAGGTGGGACAAAGGCACTAAACAACCTAGAGCTGAATGGTATTTTTCAGCTGAAATGCTCACTCAGTAGAGAGTCTGTATCCTCCAATCCTTGCCCTCCCAGCTTTAAATTGAGACAAATAAGATTACAAGATCTTAAAGTGATCTATTAAAGCAGATAAAGCAAACACTTCAATGTGTTACTGCAGCACACTGGAAGACTTAACCAGAACACACACATTGTTTCTCAAAGGAAGAAGTCTTCATAGGTGCAGAGTACCATGGAAGAACATGGAGTTGTTTCTGCTGCTAGTTTGCCAAATTAAAATAGAAAATAGCAAATAAAAATGCTTAGAGAATATAAAGTATTGTTAAACCCCATTTCAATAATATAAATTGTTTCTAGTCCAAAAGATTAAACCCTGTGGGATTAGAAATGATGACATGTCACTTTTAGCAGCCTGTCTGTGACAATCATATCCATGAGACTGCAGAAGGCTGATCGCCAGCAGAGGGAGGATAAGGCAAGTCTACAGGACAGAAAGTCAAGTTACTAGTCCACTCTGCAGACAATACTACAGAGTCAGGCCAGGGTTTACACAGCATTCAGACTCTTAACTCTACACAACATGCTGCCCATCAACCAGGACTTGAGGAAACTAGTGTAACAATGACTCAGTTTTTTGTACCTGAAACAGAAACTACCACAACTGATTAGCAGAATTTGCATTGAGCACTAAAGAGAACAATACAAGAACAGAACAGGCACAACTTGTTTGGGCAAGTAACACACCACGTTGCACAGAGGAGATAAAAACTAAATACAAGAATAAAATTTAAAAATCAGACAGCTGTTTCAGAGGAAAGTTATCTAAGGGAAATAAGACAAAGAATAAATTTTTAACCAGGACACTCTACAGTCCCATCATCATAAAGATCTCACTCAGGAGGAGAAGCAGCAGCACAGGGCGTCAGGGAAGGGAGCAAAAGGACAAGGAACAGGCAATTGCAGTTACTCAGTTAAGCGCAACCTGAAACCATGACTTAAGGCTGCATCCTTGGAGTACTGCCCTTCCTCCCACGCTGCTCCTCGGCTACTTTCTGCAGCAGCTCAAGAGTAGTGTGAAGTTGTTTGCACCTATTAGCTGCAGCACTGACAACTAGATCAGAGTTGCAGGAGCGAATATGGGAATACCAGATTCATCTTCCTTTGCTGCATATTAGAAAAAACCTGGAAACAAGGCAGACTCCAACCAAGAATTATTTGCACTCCAGTCTTAGCAGACATTTTATCTTCCTAACATATGCATCATTATTACATCTCCAATTTCAAGGAAGCTAATAATCTACTCCACCAGCACAGAAAAACATTACCAAACCAGCAAAACTGTTTTCAGATGTTGTGTTTTATTTGATCCAAACCAAGGCTGACCAGACACAAGACGCATCTGATCTGCAGTTTGTCTGCAGACACCCTTTCCTTTGCTTCTGCTTATACAGTGTCCGTGGTTGACAGAAGCTAAACAGAGCAAGAACAAAAGCAGAGAATTTCCATGGGTCGAAAAATTAAACCTAGACTGCAAAGTGGCAATCATTTTTGCCTTTATGAGGCAAAGGCCATAGTTAGAACAAGCTGAGTGAAATTACTTAAATCATAACCACATTAAGCCATTCATCTCTGTGCAGAACATCCCACACTTTGCAGCTAACATTTCACTATGTGAATGGGTAGAAACATTTGCTCACATAAGCCGGTTAAATGTGATTCAGCCCAGATGTCCAAAAGGCTTAGCAGTCTTTGTTGTGAGATGTTTGCAAAACATCAATAAAGAATGACAGACACAAATACATGACTGAGTTCCTGTCCAGAGGACGTGCAAGGCCTGACGTTTAACAAGACTACTTTTCACAGCACATATTGCTAACGCTCAATGATGCATCAGAATGATGGTTATACAACATTCAGTTCTTGTTCAAATAAAATGTGAAAATGGACACAATCTAGAATCTAAAACACCTGCCCATGAAGGTCCCCACAACCTTTTGCAGTAGTGCTACACCTGTCAGCAACAAGGAGGCAGAGAGAGAAAAGAGGTAAGAAAAATGCTGCCAATCTTGGAAAACACCCAATACCCCATGGGATGGGGTGAAGTGCTCCACTTACAGCCATGACTGTTTTCATAAATGTGTACCAGGATAAGTCCAAAAGCTTTGCCTTACAAACAGTGGCAGGTATGAGATACCTAGGGCCAGAACTGCTTTTACAGTGGATCTGCTCACATACTTCTAGCACAACAGTGACACTGTTCAGCTCTCTTAGTACCACATACAGTTCTGAAAAACATACACATAAAAGATAGCATTTTAAAAGAAAGTATCACAGACATAACAAAGCTTAACAGGAGACTCCAGGGTGAGAATAACATAGGGAGAAACTTCAAACAAGGCCAATAACATGCCAGTAATTCATCCTCCCAAACACAAGGTCATTTTCTACTCTCATTGTGGAATGTATTGATTGTAATTAAGCACAAAATTTCCTCCAGCAATATGATGTCTGGCTCAGCCAGTTTCCACAATGCATGTGTACATTACAAATTTACCCTTAAAAAAACAACCTGGGTAAAAAACATGAACCTGATTATGCAAACATTTGTAAACATTCCCATACAAACTTCTGCACAACTACTACACTGAGGTATTTGGTTCAGTATGGTGAAACAAACTGATGCACAAGCACCTTCACAAATAATGGCACTCCTCTTTCTCAATTTCAAACAACAAATTAATCCCAACACTACTGCCCCAGATTATCTGCTAGGGGCATCTTAACAGAACACAGAGATGAAATCAATACGGAAGCTTGATTAGAGCCCAAGTCTTCCCCAGAATACACCATATACCAACAGACAATCCTTAACACACGAGTTCGGACCTACCAACAACAGATGCACCAGTCCTCCTCCACTACTTAGAACAGGCTAATATCTAATTTGTAATAAAGAGGCATTTCACAGGCAAAAGAATGGACACGCAGTAATCAATACTAATACATATAGCATTACAGCAAGACACTGTCTTCCCAGATACCAAGTTTATTGCCTTCAAATTTAGTTTTAAAGATAACAAATTAAAGGAAACACTCAAGTCTGAAAGGGCCTAGCCCAACAGCCCTTCAAATTCTCCTCCTATCCCTATCTTTGAGGCTCAACAGACATTCTTCTGCTTGTAGCAGGCTATTCAAATACTGTAAATTGAGAGTATTTGCCTTGACCCAAAATTTAGAAGTTCTTTTTTAACACTGAGGCTAGAAGGATTAGGAAAAAATTGAGCATCAGTACCTAATTACACCTTAGGCGCAAGCAAAGCAAAAATTTGCTCACACTGTACACATGAAACGTTGATCAACTCAAGAACATTGAAACCCCAAGTAACCATGCTCTTTATATGCTTCTGCCAGAAGTCTTTATATTCTAAAGGAAGAAAATTACCTTTTGACTATCACTCTCTTTCAAAAGTCATTTATAACTCCATTTTGTTACATTTAGCTATAAATGTGGTTTCCCACTGTGTTCTCCAGAAAAGAAAGCAAAAAAAAAAAAAAAGTAAAAGGATTTTGTGGCAAAGAACAGAATTCTGGGTTTGAGGAGCAAAACATCATCTTGCAGATTCCCAAGCCCAATATTTAAGACATGCACAGGAAGTTTACTGATGAAACATTCAGTCTTTCGTTCTAATTCATACCTATCATTTCACAGAACAGAAATACCACTCTTCTGCATTTGTATTTTGAAGGTACATGGACTAATTGTTTTACGTAGAATTGTACAAATATTCTTTCTACCTGCCACACACTTAGGATGGCAATGTACAAGCCGTTGCTCTAGCCAATTTTGTTCCAAAAGCAGCAACTGCTCTCCTTGTTCCTAAAAAGAATTTAATGAAGCCATCTGCTCACAATTCAGTCTATTCTGAAAATATCCTGCATTCTTTATGCTCTCTTTTACAGTTCAAAGTCTGGCTAGCATCCCAAGGCTACAACCTTTTCAAAAAGCAAAGCAAGAAGCAGAAAAAAAATCCGGAAAATATTTTGTTCATATTTACATTAAAATACTTCAGTATCTACATATATCATATGCAGATATCACATTACTGACAACATTTTTGGCAATACTTGTATTTTGAAGAAAGGCAATAGACTAGTAAATTGGAATGCAAATTGAATCTTGGAATGCTTGTTTTTAAATACTTGAATAGATTATTGGTAATGTAAACAATGTCTAATCGAGGAAGCTAAGTGATCGACAATTTAAAAATACCTCAGTGTTACAGTCTCATATAAGCATAGCCAAGAAATTAAGAACTTATGTTCTTTTTAACTCTATCCAATGTATCTGTAAAACAGCAATCAGGAAATACAAATTTCCTGCAGGGGCTACAGGAAAGTGCCATGTTTAACTGCCACACACCTGTGACAGCTGGTTTCAGCTGTCAGGACATTGCCTATCCATGTGGGATGTACAGGACAAGAGTACTGGAAGTGGCACAACCAGGCAAGAATGAACCTGAGGTAGGTCTCCTACGTGAAGTTACTGCTTTTACACATGGTACAGAGAGGGAACACATACTGACTTTTAACAATCAAAACTTAGAGGCACATTTTTCCAATTTCCCATCTGTTAGCATCCCTCTGGCAGCAGCTTAAAACATGATTTTTCAAGGAGATATATTGCAGCAAAGGATTAACTCCTGCTGCATCTGGCAGTACAAATAAGCGTAAATGTTTTCTCCAACTGAAAAATGGGAGTGCTTTACCCACAAGTTCAAAACCTGTTTTACTGTGTATCCAACACAACTCTGAAATTAATACTGCTGCAAGTCAATCAGGAAATAGAAAATACACTCATCAAAGTACCAAGCACAATGGAGCCTTCAATTTTGCCTGGCTCTTCTAGATCACTTTCAAACACAATTACTGGTTATGCTGACTTACAAACAAAACACCATGAACAAAAAAAATACCAAATCCTGTAAATGGCACAATAAAAACACCTAACTTTGTTTGCAGGGAAAGGGAGCCTTCACACACCAAGAGCAATAGCCTGAATATACAACATGCATGTTTTGGATTTCATTGTTTCCACAGCAAGACCTTCTGGAAGGCTGGAAACAAGAAAGCAAGAAGAATCTCTTTCAAGTGGTTTTTATGACAGTTTCCAAAAAGTATGGCTTCTCTGTGGGACTCCCATTTAATGTACTAAGACTGCATATCCAAAATTTCAGTAATCATCTAGTGCCCAGGAGAGTTATGGCAGTAGTACAGGACAGGCAAAAATCTGACCAAAGTTGCTGTTAAAAAAAAAAAAAATCAGCAAAATTCCACACTAAAACCTGAGTGTGAACATTTGCTCTGTTCTCACAGCATTGAGCATCAAAATTCTCTGCTCACAGCTCAGAACATATTGTCAAAGAGCTGCTTCTTCAGAGAGCCAAGCCTGTTGTAGTATGACGAGAAAAAAAAACCCCTCAATTTATAGTTTTTTCTCCCAGATTTCTCTGTAATAAAACCAGAATTGCACCTTCCAAACTTGGCCTTTTCATGACCATAGCATAGGAAAGCAAGGCTGTCATTTTTGAGTTTTATACATAGAGAAAAAGAAGTAGAACTGCGCTGTATAGCAATAATTAAAAAGTAAATTCTTTTCCAGTGCTGGGATTCTTCAAAAGCAGTCACGTGCCTACTGTCACAGCCATAGCTAACTCATCTGAAATAATATGTAGCTGACAGAGACAGCTCCCAAACTAGGCCAAACCTATCAAAGGCCCTCCATAAGGCCAAAATTAAAATTCTCATAGAAGCCAGTTCTTCTGTTGCAAATGGTGCCATTTCCTCATTCTGCATGTATTAAGTCGCTGAAACATAAGATGAAAGTCAAATCGGAAAGCACCCAGACAGTGCCACAAGTGTTGAAAACACATAGCATCTCTGTTCTCAGAAGCAAAACTAGTCTATAATTCAAAGCAAAATGGTGTAAGTAGGGTGTTTGCTACACTCACTGATTTAAAACACATAAAAATACCTCTCCTCCTCTGCTCTGGCCTGAGACTTTTTGCCATGACAGCAAAAACTTTATTAACTGAACTGCATCAGCCTCACCCCCTGTGCCATAAAAGAAGTGCCATCTGCAGAGTGATGGCACGATGGGCCTTATTGTGAATGGACTCAGCATGCTGTGCTCTCCATCCCTACACACCGCTGGTCTCAGGCCAGAAGATGGGCAGCCAACACCACATCATTGTGCAAAGGGGAAGCAAAAGATCTTCCCATCAAAGGTAGCATGGGAGTCTGCATTTGGCAGTCAGTGGCTGCTCAGCAAATTACTGCGCAAACAGCACCATCACCCAGCTCCTTCTCACATTCAATGAAAATTCCCAGCATCATCCCCACTGCATACTGAACCAACCTAGGCCACACGGAGAGAAGACTGGCATTCCCGTACCAACAGGGCAAGAAGAGCAACAGTGCTCCCCCAAACACCACTTTCTTTACGAGGGATCCTAGCTGAAAGAACTAAGGCAGGGATCCATACTGCTGCTTGTTTCAGCACTTCTCAGACCTGAGATGTTCTGGAGAATATACTTCTGGGATATACAGAAACAAGTTAAGCAAAAATTTTCCAGGTTATTGCTAGAGTCACATCTGCACATACACATTTTTTCTCCCCCTTGTTATCTGGTGTCTGATCAGTGTTACCTACCAAGGATTAAAGAGAATGTAAACTATCAAATGTCTGAAATTTGCTCCATCAGAACAGCCGCCAAATTCACTTGTTTGAAGAGTATCAGGCACAAGATGGAAGATAATTTGAATAAATATTAGCAGTGCATTAATGGAGATACAGAGATTTGCTAGCAACAGACACATTCTTCTCTCCATCTCCACCAACCCGGAACAGAATGTCATCACCCAAGGAACAACAAGAACAGGACCAGGTACATAAGCAGAAAAATTCAGACTTTATACAACCACCAGACTGGCAGAGGCAGAAAAGACACTTCAGCAGCAGTAAATATGTAGCATATGTATTAGTATGGGAGATGCAGAAAGTCATGCATGCATAGGTTTCTTCCCCTTGTTCTTACAGACAAATGAAAACACTAAATTTGAAGTTTCAAAAACCTTACTCAGTGGAAAAACTAGGCCATCTGCTTTTATGGGGAGAAATGGAAGTGTGACATCACATTTCAGCCAGATCAGTTTCTAAATACAGCTCAATATAGAGCCAGATAAGTTTTAATACTAATGCAAGGAAACAAGTAAAAGCTCATTTAACTGCAGACTTTCAGGAAGAATATGCTCTCTTTCACAGTGCAGAACTACAGTTTTGGAAAGTGTTATGGTTTTGACTGAAATTCTGCCAACCAGAGAAAACACATGGGAAGCTACCAGACCAGTTGCTGCCATGCAACAAAGCATCTTGAATGTGTTCCTCACAAGTTCAGGTTTCCACTGATCCACCTGTCTCTTAAATTTTTAATTGCATGTGGGTATCTTTTGAATGTCTTTCATGTAATGTTCCTTCTGGCAGCTGCACCAGAGGCTTGACAAACTGTGAAGCATGCCTCTTCAGCTCACAGCACACACAGGGTTAACGCTCTTGCTAACGATGTGAGAATACACCGCAGAATACCAACCTATTTTTTTTGAAGTCTATGTTAACTTGCGTTTGAGCTACAGTGAAGGTGAGAAGCATACAGAGAGGCTGGACCTCTGAGGCTCTGAAAACCCTGTGCTGATAGCAGAGGACTGAATAAACATAAGTGCAAGTGCACAAGCTGTGCTTTTGTCACATACACATACATAGCAGAGCACTTGAAAAACACCGGCCTGGGCATCACTGAAACACACAGCCGGAGACAGCTAAAGGATTCTGATCTGCAACAGTATTAACAACATGTCAAAGCTTGTAACACCGGTGCACTAAAAAGTGGAAGATCTGGAGTTCAGAATAGCAGGACTCAAAGCAGATCCCACCACCTTTGCTCTCTTCCCATTCTAGACCTTGTTTCAGTCCCTTAACCAGACAATGTGGGTTTCAGCTGCCTCCAAAGCCTCTCTCTACCGCAGTGTGTGGAGGATGCCAAGCCTACATTACTCCGTTCTCTACCCAGCCAAAACGTGAGCTGCTCTCAGAAGATTAATAAATAAATAAATCACTGAATGACAGCGGTCCCACAGTCCTCTTCAATTCCCATGCTGATGAAAACTAGCAGACTGTAGCAGGAACATAATGATTTAGCATTATGAGAATATAATGATGCGTCACAAATGGTCAGCAGCAGGACTTAAAAATGAACACTGAGAAAGAACAGAAAGGGACAATTCACCTATGCTGAAGCTGGTTTATTTATTTTTATTTGTCTTCCAACTTCACTGACTGCAGAATGCCAAAAGCCGTTTTGAGTGCCGTGAGATAGAGCAGATAAATGCCTGAGGACAAATTCAGCAAGTATAATTTGTAGCACAAGCTGGTTTCACTACTTGGATAGCACAAAGAAAGTATGAACAAGCACTGTTAGCATGTTTAAAACTTACTTGTCAGATGTTGGACACTGAAAACGCACCATAAAGGATTGCTTAGACAAGCAAGGCAATGGGTATGGCAAACATAAACCAACATTTACACTTTTAATGCAATGTCTCACAGCCCTAAGCCTGATGCAACTTCAGGCAGCAAACAAAGGCTGTAAGAACAAAAAACCAATCTGAAAGACACAGTTCTGTGTAGAAACAATATAAAGTAAATTAATTTGAAATAAATTGATGTTTAACCAAATTCTGCCATCTCACTCTATCAAAGTTAGACTGGTGTTCTCATCAGAAGATTCTAAACACAAAACTGCTAGAGAAGCAGGTAGTGGAATGAGTAAATAAAGGCTACCCCCCTCCAGATCAATGAACAGTGACAGACTGATCATGACACACGGTATAGTCACGACAGCTGCAGCAGACAGAAAACGCTTTGTACAAAAGCTGTAATCAGGGTATTTTAGAGCTGCCAAAGAAAAGTTAACATATAACTAAGACTTTCACACACAGGCACTTCGTTAACCTTTGCTTTTCATGCTATGCTCCCTTGAGTAATGGGTATGTGAAACTCTGTCCTAAATGGTTTGTCTACCTTACTGTAAATGTAAGGGGATCCCAAAGAAAAAACACTGCAGTTACTAAAACGGCTTAGGTGGGTACTGCCATCTTGAGAAGTCTGTGATTAAAGCCCTGCCTAAACATGATGGCATCCATTTGCTTCCCTGTCAGAAGAACTGGATACTAAGCCTGTCACTCTCAGAAGTAAAGCTTCAGAACAGATAAATCATAATTCACAGCTACTGGCACAACTCTAACTTTGCTGCCAATCAATGAGTTTTAGATGCTGTAACTCATACACCAGTTTGAAAGGTTTCCAAGGCAGACAACTAAATATTCCTGCAGGTTAGTGTATCACTGAGCAATGGGCCTCCTAGCACAGTTCAAACAAACTGTACTAACAGACTGTCCATTAATTAAAGCTGACGCTTCCTTGCCCATCAGGCAACAGCATTCAAGAGCCATCACATAACGAAACCATTGTTAGTCAGTCTTTCACATATTCAACTGCAGAACAAAAGGTGACTGTTGTACAGTCAACAAGGTCTTGAACTTCTGCAGGTAGCTCCACTTCTCATCAACAAATACAACAGTGAAAAAAGACCTTGCACTGAAAGAAGAGGTGAAAATTCTTAGTAAAAATAAAACAAAAAGTTTCCCTAAAGTTTCCTCTTACAGTTTTTCACTGAACAGCACCTTTTCATAACAGCCATCAAATTTTAAGTTCAACACCATACCACTTAACAACTACCATGAGCTAGAAAAGACAGTACAAAACTCCTCCCCAGGAAGGACAGTTTATCCTCCTTCCATTCTCCTAGGTCACCACATTTAATGCTCTTTTGCAACTTTTCTAACCTATGAAAAAACACATTTCAACACTCATGTATAAGACAAACATCTAAAACAAAAATCAGATATTCACTTCTTTCAAAACACGTGTGATATGACAGTTATTCCTCATTAAAAATATGACATAAGAAATTGCAAAACGGTATATGGAAAAGGTAGGGAGAAAATTATTTTCATAAAGGATTGTAGTAAGAAGGATTTTGAGCTTCTGGTGGTGTTCCATGAATATATGCAACACATTTAAAAAAAAAAAAAATCAATCATATCATTTTTAATTGTGATGTTTTATCAACCACACTGACTATAAGTAGTAATCACAGGTGGCACAATGTGAGGAACAACTGAAAAGAGCAGAATAAATACTTTCATCCCAATTTTCATGAGAAGAGAAAAATAATGAAAGAACATCCATAGTTCAGAAACAGGTAAAGAAACAAATTCCAGAACAAAAGGAAATAGCGGGCTGAGACAAGTAAAGGGCCTCTAATGGTAGTGATTTATTCTATCACAGTCTGTTAGTGTCAGGTTATGTAATGAAACCACATGATTTAGGAATTCATGTAGGGAGAAAATGTTTTTCAATTAGCAATATGGATCTGAGTTGGCTGATGTCAAGTGCCTGTAAGTGAGAATGTTGTGAAAATGATAAATGAACACTTTAAACAAAGTCTTAAAAATCATTACTTTTTATGACCCTAAGTTTATGAAGGCATGACTTAATGGTATCTTCAAAATCAACCAAAAGAAATTAGAATACCAGATACAAGCTGTAATTCTCCCAACTACCAACATTTCTCTTGTTTTCAAACACCTCTGCTTCCAAATTAGGATACATATGAAACAATGTATGAAGTCGACACACAAAGGTAGGCAACATACCGAAGTGAATTAGAGCAGGTGAAGCCAGTAAAATATGAAATAAACTCACAAAGAATCATTATTACATGAAGAACATTTACAGATGGGAAGATATTGGTGGAAAAAAACCACACAGCTAACAAAGTCAAAGCTGTCACTGAAATTGGTTTGCCCTTCTGCGTAACAGAGGCTGCTAAACCCCTCCCTTCACAAGTCATCTGAAGGGACAGTCTGCTCTTAGAAAAACAGTTCCCAATCCAGTCTCCAGCAGAGGTAGAATCCATTACCACTTTTCTTTTATGGAAGCATGCTTTATTACTGCTCTGAAATACCTGCCTTCAGTTTCCAAATACTGGGGTCCTACATATGTTACCTTAAGTGTTAGATAAACTTTTCTTCTGCATCATTTGTATTTATCCATTTATGACCATTACTTTTTCTTTGAGAAGTCCGACAGGTAGTGCTTCTTGAATTTATCTCACTGTAAACACTTTCTAGCACTTATCAACCCTCCATGACTCAGTTAATACCCCATACTACTCCACAGGCAAACAAGATAATGGAAGGAGACTAAATCAAGCTTTTGTGTCCTTCACTAAACTGATGTTCATTACAAACATCACAGATTAAAAGCATACATAGAATCAGTTCACAATGGCCAAGACATTATAATAAAGCTCCAAACATTCAAATGAATCCTTGCAAGTGACTTTTAAAACTGTTTTTGAGACATTCAGACAATGTCTGTCCAAAACGTTGTGTTTTCAAAGCAACCAGGTTCAGAGCCAAAAGTCATGACTGAGACCAGCAGCTTCTGGGGACTGTCAGCACTGGAGTCCTCTGATGTCAATTTAGGTAGCTCTAGAGCTACTGAAAAGAGAAGCCTTTACAGCAAGCATTTACTCTCCAGAATCTGTAAGACACACATACTCTTTACAACATAAAGGTCATAGGTAAAGCCATTTCTTGGGATTTGTTTCAGCTTTGGGAGTTGGTTTTTTTTCTTTTTAAAACAGTTACTTTTCAGTACACCGAGGTCTTTCATTAAATCACACAACTTCAGCCAGTTCAGCACAGTTCCTAGGGTTAAGAAGCAAAAAGTTAAGCCTTAACTTCTGTGCACTTCTGCATTCCTCTCCCACTGTAGTCACAACACTTCATGCAGGTAAAGGAGGTGTGTCAGGTAGAAATCCTTCTGACCAAGTAAGGACCAGAGGTAAGCTACTAAGACACAATAGATTTTTCTCATGGCACAACTTTGGCCATGCCACGAATATATGTACTTTTCTTCAATCTGAGTCCAATTCTTAAATTGCTAGAAGACACAATATCTCCTTCATCCTCTTATTCTCATCAACTAAAAACTAGTTGCATAAAAGTTTGCAAGAGGAAAGAAAACAAATAGGATTATAAAAACAAAAGTAAACCTTTTGACTCATTTCCTTCTTCCCCCTTCATTCAGTACAAGCCAACAAAACTCTTGCCTTCAGCTCAGCAGAAACCTCAGCAAAACTCAGCAGAAATCACTCAGCTTAATCACCATCAACTTACCTTCTTCAGTCAATGAGAATCCCAATGTCTTCCTTTCAAGTGAGCTTAAACACTACATGGATGAGAGAGAGCCATGGAGAGCACTACATGGAGAGCAAAGCAATTTCAGGGTGTGTACAAAAAAGCAGCAAGGAGAGGTGAGGGCCACTCAGCTGCAACACCGGAGAAGACAAGAGTTCCCTCACACTATAATGCCCAGTGCTGCACATGCCCCACAACACAGTTTTATTTCCCCACGTCCTGCAGCCAGTCTGGCCACCACTGCATTGGGCTCTTGTCCTCCCAGGCATGAGTGCCCTGCTCAATCACAGGGAGGAAAACAAGGAGAGATGAGGGCCACTCAGCTGCAACACCGGAGAAGACAAGAGTTCCCTCACACTATAATGCCCAGTGCTGCACATGCCCCACAACACAGTTTTATTTCCCCACGTCCTGCAGCCAGTCTGGCCACCACTGCATTGGGCTCTTGTCCTCCCAGGCATGAGTGCCCTGCTCAATCACAGGGAGGAAAACAAGGAGAGATGAGGGCCACTCAGCTGCAACACCGGAGAAGACAAGAGTTCCCTCACACTATAATGCCCAGTGCTGCACATGCCCCACAACACAGTTTTATTTCCCCACGTCCTGCAGCCAGTCTGGCCACCACTGCATTGGGCTCTTGTCCTCCCAGGCATGAGTGCCCTGCTCAATCACAGGGAGGAAAACAAGGACAGAGAAAGGACCCTGTGTTTTCCACCAGCTGACTTTCTGGTTTAGGGGCCCATTTCTGTTTAGAATTTGAAGTACATGGGAAGCAACTGATGTCATCTTGGTTCAGTACTCTAGGGCACCAGGACAGCAGTGACCATGGGAATTTAAAGCAGTGGCTACCATGTCTGCTCTAGAAACCTCCTCAACAAAACAGTCAAAAATGCTTTAAAAATTGATACCTACAGAATTGAGAGGATTACAGAGCTCAGCAACACCAAAATGGGGGGGAAAAAAAAAAAATACAATCCAATACTGTGTTTTAAGTGAGCCCTGGAAATCACAGAAACCTGATGACCTCGCTGGCATGAGTTAGCACTCAGACAAAACAGCTCAGTTTGGACAAAGAGTAGTCCCAGATTACACATCAGAAAACCTTATAAACAGCATTACTACCCAGAAGAGACAGAGGCCAATGCTCACAATAGGCTCTGTCGTCATCAAATACAAATACCCTAGAAAGGCATCTTACTTGTTGAATCTGCCATTTTTGCTGAATCCAATTTCTACAGATACAAAGAGGCGATTCACAGTTCTTTACCACATTAAATGGGATATGGAGCTGTTGTGGCAGGCTCCGTTCCACCTCCCAGGGCCAGCAGAGCAAGCCCTGTGCCAGAGGGTTTTGGTTTGCTCTCCCTCCTTGGTGGTGGATCAGAAACCAGTCTGGACCCGTATGCTCACAAACCCCCATTTCAGCTGTCTGCAATGTAAGCTAAACCATGCCACACTGTTCCCCGAAAACCACAGGGAAGGTAAGAGGATGAGCTTTCCAGAGGCTCAGAGCCTGCTCTCTCTGGCAGGCACTGGGAGGCAGGAAGGAAGTGGCCAGGCACACGGGGATACAGCTGGGCAAGAAGCTGACCGAGGCAGTGATCACCATGGAAAACATTGGGTGTAAAAACCTGGTAAGAAGCATAAATTACTAGAGACGGAAGCCATCTTTGTAGTGCTGCGGCATAGCAACTTTCTCAACCATTAACTGAGGAGAAAGCACAACAACACGCTTCCCACCAATCCTTCAGAGCAGGTTCCTCCTGGCCCTGTTCAGCTCCAGCAACTCTTCCCAGAGGCTGGTGCTGGACAGGCATGGCTCTCCTGTCACACTACCCAAAAACAGGCAAGAGCTGGTAGCTGTTCCTCATTGTCCTCCATCCTTGCCCCATGCCTTCAAGAAGGGCATAAAGGCCTCGGAAGACAGCCCTGCTAACACCAGGGCTAATCGTGCTATGCTAGACTCCACATATTTACAACAAAGGTAAAAAAAAGTTAACATCAAGATATTAAAAATAAGAGTCACTGTCAAACACAAGAAGGGTAAATAACTCCACACCTAACTTAGAAAGAAAATTAAATCTGAGCTCTTAATAATCTTTAGATGACAAACTTGAACAGCCTGCCATCCCAGCAGTAACTGTATCTCCTTAATGGATGCCCAGTCATGTTTTGCTTTGGTGAAGAGTTTGGGTCAGAACCTCCCTGGATCCCTACTGCATCTCACATCCCCAGTCAGCCTTTGGCCACCCCAGAAAACTCTGGTCACACCAAGCCACCAGCTGCTGGCCAGCATTGCTGCAACACTGAAATACCTTGCAGAAGAAGGAAGGAGGTCTACAGCTATCATCTGCCATTAATAATTTAAGACACAATATCAGACAGTTTTATTACTTTTAAAAAGGGCTTTGTTCAATGTTAAACCACACAACTGATTTATCAGACCCTTAAAAGGCACGTTATCCATGCTGAAAACATCAACTGATTAGTTTGTTTCACATTAAGGGTCAACCTTCTTTTCTTAAGGCATACAAAGATAGCTTTTATCAATTCACATTTTATACCTTGAAATTCCTGCCCAGGTTTTTCACCTAGATCCAGATTGTCAAATGATCTGTATTTTAACTAGACATTAAAATAAAACCCCAACACTAAACTCCACCAAACTTCTACCTATTTCTAGCTTTGAAAAAACCCTGCTGACATGCACTTTTCTTACCCATGAGCACAAAACAACACCATACCACCCTTGTAAAAGGAGGAAATACCTTTTCCATGCCTAAACAATATTTCACAGTCAAATGTGTTATCTGAAGTAAATGCAGTCAAAACAATATGGAAAATTAGAAGTTTAAAGTGCTAAATGAACATACACAGAATGACTAAGTACATTTTTTTCTCCAGGCACCCTCAACAAATAGACTGAATAGTCATCATGTCTATAGCAACCATTCTTTCAGGAAGATAATTAAAAAGAAGCTGCGCACCATACTGTCCCTATGATGCAAGTTTTGATACAGAAAGACTTCGGTATACTTAGAAATTTAAACTTCAATCCAAGGAGTAAATTAAGACTTGTCATTAAACAGCTGTGTTTTCCAACACACTTTTCTTCAAATTTTTCCACCATTCAAAAGCAAACAATACTCCCATAAAAGACTAACCACATGCTATATTTATGTTTTGTGATTCTCTGCAAAGTGTTTCAAGCTGCAGAAAGCTAACAGTTTTTAAATTAAACAGCCTTCTTACCTAGTAAGTAGCCTGCTGTTAAGACAACTGGACCAGCAAACTTCATGGCAACTGTCACATATGGGTGAGCTAAACTGAAACAGTTTTGTAGCAAAACACCATCTACTGTCTGCGAAGTCATTACTAAATGAAGATTTCATATTAAAATCTGTAAATTGCTCAACTTAATTAAAAAATGTAGTTTGGGAGCAGCATATTAAATAGTAGGGAAACAACTTAGGCAGAATGCAAGCTATGAAAAAGCACTAACCACTGACAACAAAGATGCAGAAAACATCCCCCAATTCATTAGTAGCTGAGTAATTAATCACAGTGAGCTGGTCAGTGCTGGAAGGTGTCCCCAGAAGCCTACAAAGCCAGATTACACGACACTTACATACTTCATGGAGAGCCCTTCCTCTACATTGAAGGTCTAGGCTTAAATCAAGCCCACAGAACAAGATGCCACCTATTGAGAGTGAACAACATGGTGAAAATCTGTGCCTGCACAAACAAGATCAACTACTAATCTGAATTAAAATCAAAGAGAAAATAAAATATGCAGTCTGCTCTAAGAAACTGTCAGCTGAAGATATTAGAATGCCAGATATTCTTATTAAACTGACCCATAGCAGAAGTCAAGGTACAGAGTGCACTGAAACAAGGCAAAGACTTCAGCATCGAAAGAAGAGGACATTGAGCAACAGGTCACCAACACCCCATTCACTGCAATTCCATCCTAAAACTTGGGGGGGAGAAGAGATAGCCCTGACAACCCATCATCACAGAGATCATAATCTCTTGCTTCAGGGAGAGGCATGGAATGAAAATAATTCCCTCCTTTGGTGGCTGCCAAGGAACATGACCTACAATTCCACACTAGATAACAAGTGAAAGAAAGCCAACACTTATGAAATATTTTTGTCAGCTGAAAGAAACTGTCACTTCAGTCAAGTCAGATTCACCCCTAATTTGCTGATACTCATTTTCATGCTCCAGCTCACCACAGCACAGATCACACCATGGTTTCACCAACACTCCTCTTGCTGGCAAAACCAGCTGAGGCAGCTCCTGGCCCCGCAGCAGTGCTGCTTTGTCACTGGTGGGGCCACACCATCAGCAACCCACACTGATGTGGTACAGCATCAGGCCTCTAAGCAGCTGCACTACCAATTCTAAGGAAGCTGCATGAGAGCAAAAAGAGAGGGAATTGGCAGAAGTAGCTCAGACTGGCTTTTCTGGCATATGCAACGGCAGTGGTGCACCAACGCTGAGAGGCACAAACCTCCATGAATGCAATAACCATGAGAAACACATGAAGCATCACTAATGCTGCTGCGTTTGAGTTGATCTTAATGAGCAAGTGGCGACGTTAGATATTTGCATATGTACTCATAATAAGAGTGTTATTGTGCAATTTTCAGCCTACATTAAAACAATAAATATAATCATGGAGGAGAAAGAGGCAACTCTGGTTTTGTCCATAATAAAGATGAACCCACAGGCAAGCCTATGTTGGGAACAACCACACTGTCCTGCCCATAAGGGCTTGCATCTGTGCTTCACGTGTCTCAAATCACACTGACTCCTCTCAGGCAGGAGGAGGGAGCACGGACACTGCCACATGCCCAACAACATGGACCAGCCATCACACTGCTCCATCCTCTATGCCCTGGCAGCACCACTGCACCATCACAGCTAACCAACCCCAGGTCAGATTCTCACAAGGTGTTTCTTGTAAAGGGGCAGCAACTGTATGCCCCAAGAGCTGCTGCCATACACAGGCAGCTCAAAGTTCAGGGTCCCTTGCAACATGACAGCCAACCCATCCCAAGTTACAGGCATTCCTATACAACCAAACACTACCCCCATCTCAGCATGGCCTTTCTGCTTGCAGTACACTACAGATACCAATTAGCAACACAGCAATACCATGTGAAAACCTGCAGTCACCTTTCTTGTGGGCTTTCATGCATGTGTAACTAGTATGCACAGTTATCCAAAGGCAAGGGGCCCACTTCTTGCTATAGTTAAGGTAAAATGTCTAAGTACTGTTGGTTGAGAAACCACCACCATACCTGAGTAATCTCTGCAAACAAAACAAGCCTCCTCAATGCAGACTGTCTGGGTAGACACTGCTAATGAAGATGAAGGACAAACAAAGGTCACAAAGCTAAGAGAGTTTTAAATACCTGCTTTGGAGGCAAACCTCAGCAAAATATACAGGTTTAAAAAAAACCCAAACCAAACAGATTCTTTATTTGCAAAGTACGGTGAGATCTTCTGAGCTTCTATACCTTTACCTCAGTTTGTAATTAGGACTCTCTCAGTAACATGTGCATGGGATTATAGATTTCCTTCCCTCCCCACCCCCCCCCAATCAAGTTTCAAGTTTGTGGACCAGATCCAAGGAGCTGGTTTCTATGCATTCCTGAGGGAGAAAGGGCTATAGAAAAGTCTTTTATTTCTGCATGTATTTCCCAGAAGGCCCAACTAATGCAAAAGGAAATGTATCAGGCTTCTTCAATGGGGGGAGGGCAGGAGGGGATTAACGTGTTTCATGGGCAGCATGTGTGCAAGCCAGGAGGGTTGAGCACTTCAGTCTGAGCAATTAGATGCAACTCTTTTGTAAACCTTACGGTAAAATATCTGAAATACCCTTTTCAACAGAAAAACCTACTCAAGTAAATGTCAAAGTAAATTGTGCTGAAAAACAGACTATGTCACAAAAAGCTACTGTAAAGGGGCACGCTTGAGGCTGCATATGTATAACTTGTGAGAATCACCACTGAAGCACGTCAGCATCATGAAGTTAAGGGTATAAATTCAGGAGTGCACGTTTTCTTTGCAAGTCAGCATCATCTGCATGAACAGTTTCACCTAATTGCAAGCAACTGTTTCCTCCTCCCAAACTGATTTTGTACATACTTCTCCACAAAGCTTTTTAAGAACCCACCCAGTTTGGGCCCAGCTTCTGAAAGATGCACCAAGATTAAAAATTAAAAAAAAAACCAAAAAAACCCAAAACAATAACAAACAAACAAAAAAAGGCAATCAGGAACTGAGCAACTGTTCCCTATACTAAAATAAGTATTACAGGAAAACTGAATAAAAGGTTATTGCTCCAGGATTATGACTCCAGCTGCTGAGTCTATTTCACCGGAAAAGCATATCTATAGGCAATGTACAAAGCAGCTTTTGCCCCACCTCACATCTCCAGGGACTCAAACCGTGACTTCAACTACCACATACACTATGACTTGCAGCATTCCCCCAGCCTCTGCTCTTCCCCTCAGGGATTTTTTTCTTTAAAACACCCCCCTTCCACTTGCTCACAAAAGTAGAATTTAAGGCAGATATAGCCCAGATTTGCTGAAGGTACACATTACTTGCATTTTTAGAGAGAGGTCAGACAGTAGACCATGCCACTCAGGTTAACAGGCTAACACACACTAACATACAACTAATTGAACAAGAAGTTTTATTCAAGTTTTACTGCATCTGCTGGTTCAACAATTCGTACTCCACCTGTATTTAAAAACAGTTTGCAGTTTAATATAGCATGCAACTATTATAGCTGTCTACTCAAAGTAAAAACAAATTCACTCCCAGAGTTAATCAGCAATATTAGTTAGTGTAATCAGCCTAGGATATTTAACTAGTACATTCAATAACATAATCACTCATCCTCCTCTTCAACCCTCACACAGAAAAGTAAAAGCAGCCAAATTATTTATTTACTTAAAACCGAGTGACCAAGATGATTGTTCCAGGACTGTATTTTTAGATGGTGAACTATTCAGCACTGTATTTACAACATTTAGTTGTAAATCAATGGGGAAAAAACTCAACAAGATTTTGCTCAGTCATTTGTTTCCTATGATCTCATTTTACCGTATCTGAAAGGCTTCAGATACGGTAAAACTTTTGCAAAACTATATTCTGGATTTTTAACACTACAAATGATAGACTCTCTGTACACAAAGATCAACACTGCCAACAGTAAGCCATTTGCCTATGAAACACCTATTATAGTCTAAGCAATATGCAAGCAATTTAAGAGTTAAACGTGTTGATACGAAAAGGTGATAAGTGAATAGCATGGTCATTCATTTAAAAAGGTACTGAAAAGATCCAGCAGCAAGAAACTGATGATCAACAACAAAATGTGCAGGCTTGTACAGAGGAGAGTAATTAATGCTTGGAAATAAGATGACATGGGGGATTTGCAATCATTAGAAACAAAATGAGGAGAGATCCATTTTCTGCATGGGGAACATGAGAGTAGTGGACAAGGCTCAGTACAGAACTTCACTCAGTCATGCCACAGGTCCATGTTACTCAGGGGCTAAGGTAACACCTTTAATTTGCTTTTCTTCAGGGAAGCACTGGATCACGTTTTTCATCAGGTTATCTTTTCACCTTTAGCTGAAGCTTGCCACCCTACCCCCCCACCACCTTGTCTCAGGCAACAGAGGGGGCATTGGAAGGGTAGGCAGGACACCAGCTGCTGTAATTCTGGGGTGCTACAAGAAAACTGATTTTGCAGCTCTATCAAGAATTTTACTATCTTTTACATTTGTACAATGGTTCTACAACGCAGCCATGCCACAAAGCTGCGGCAGCAATGAAGGATAGAGCACAGCTGCAGCATGCACAGCTCTGTAGCACAGCCCCTTCTCAGGGCAAAACCCACTCAGCAGTCTGCTGCTACACCATCCCATGCAGTGCTCAGGAAGGCTTCATGTCTGTACTTCAGAGAGGCAACAAAGACCAAGGCAGCAATCAGTCTTAGAGCTGTTTGGAATACATTTCTCTAGTATTTCACCCAAAACCAAAACAAAACACAAAAAAACCTCACACCACGCCAAAAAAACAGTAATTCATTGTTACAGCACAGATTTTTTCATTATGAATCTGCCCAACCCATTGTCAAGCTGGAAGCTAAACCCTAGCATCAGTACATGTGTGCTTTGGAAACAATGACTAGTCATTACAGAGCAAGGCTCTACTCAGTGACCTATCTGAAAATTATTGTGAAAAAACCTTCCTAGTTTCTCCTTGGCTGTACACATAGCTTTGAAAAATCCCACCTAGATTTTTAAAAAGTTTTAGTCACAAAGCCACTCTAAGTCTGTTCTTATTTGCCATGAATCATTTCAGAATAAGTTCTCCATATTAACTCCTTCAGCCTTACACGGTATAATTAGAAATGTTCTCTCTGCATATTTTTACATATTTAACTGAGAGATTTCATACCATGCAAAGGAAACGCCTCAGTACACATTTCATATGTTATGCTTACAGTGCTACACAATTTACTTCTCAATTTCTAGATAAACTCTGGCATAGTGCAAGTGTAGTTCATAAACAGCCATTACAACACAACATAAAATACAATGTGAGTATACTGACAGAACATCAGCTGAAGGTAATGTAAAGGGAACTCCCCAAATTGCACATGATAATTAAGAGCCTTCATGAGAAATCCCATGTGAAGAAAAATTTCATTGTAGAACAGGAAAGTGATAGACTGTAAAATCAAATAAATGGGAAACTAAGTTTCAGCCTCAAGACACTGTGCTTTCCGCATGCATGCCAGACCTCAGGAAACTCTCTCTGAAAACCTGACATGGGATCTGAAGCTGTCTGGGACAGTCTGGAGCACAAGAAAAGCAGCATTAGGTCATGTTTCCCTATGGTAGCAAAGTTGTTTGGAGAAACTCTCTCATCCCTCTCGGTATCACACATCTTGTCCAAACTGTCATTTGACCAAAGCAGTTGTGCTTGTACTGTTACCACTCTGAAGAAGGCACATAGCCCGAAGGGTTACTGAAACTACCCTAGCAGAACAACTCACTCTGCATATCATCTGCCAAACTGAAGTCAACAGCAAGTGCCAGCACAACTAGGGATCTCTCCTCCTACACCAGTCCTTCCCTTCACTAGACTACAAATTCGCAAGCAGAGGAGGACCACTAATCTAGTGCCTGGTGTCAAAGTGCTACTTTTGACACAGAGTTAAACATACTCCCTTTAGCAGAAGCCCAGTATGTCTGGAGCCTCAGAAGGCATGGGTGGTCCCTTCAGGAAGTAATGAATCCCCATCACCCAGAAAGATGGACAAAACATAACCAGTTAACACCAAGCTCAAGCAGTCTCCTTCTCCATTCTTGACAACTTTCTGAAATACTTCATCTGCTTCTGTCACGCACAAATCCAAATCAAGAAGGCAGATCCTATAATAAGAGCAGTAAATGCTCCTGAGCTTGTAACTAGTAGCTTCTCAAATCAAAGAAACAGGTATAACTTGTTTTTTCTTCCCTAAGTTCCTCATCCATCCTCAGAGAAACACTGAACTTCAAGCAAATAGGGCCCTTCAGGATCCTGACCTTCACTAGGTTTCCAGACAAGAAAATTTGTATTTACATGATTAATAATGTAATTACTATAATTACTTATAATAATATATTAGTATATATTATATGTTAGGTACTACACTACATATTAATACATGTGATATAATTACTTATATTTATTAGAAAATTTTTTTGAAAGTACCGGCTTCTTTCATTGACTGATGTCTTTAATGTTTAAAGCAACATTTAATATAAAAGGAGAAAAACAGTCATGAAAACTGGGCCATGCACTCATTTTACTTTGGTTTTTCGTGCAAATTTAAGCGTCTTACTTTACTGAGCTTTTTGAAATCCTCCCAGTTGTAAAATTCAAATGGCAAATTTATATTGTCCACATAACCTAATTTCACGACCATGAGGCTCTCACCGAAAGTCCCTTAAAACTTCTTAGAACAAACTACTTTTTAAAACCAACTTCTTTGTTTAGTTACACTGTGACTTTCCCAGAGGCCAAACAAAGCATGGCAACTCAGTCACTGCAGCTCTCCCCAAACCTCTTGATTGTTTGCATCTCTGGCAGCTAATGCAACGGGGTGACTTTGTCAGCACTATTTCTGCAAACCATTTTAACTGCAAAAGCCAGCATGTACCACTGGCTTCTGCTCTGGCACACTGTGCTACATACTCCCAACCTGGTTCTTGGTAACGCTGCTGAAGCAGCCGCACTAAGCCTAAACATTTGTGGTTTTTTCAAAAGAGAACATTAATTTCATAGTAGTTTTTGTAGACCTTATTTTACACTGATGAAGGCTAACAGCAACAACCAGAACAGCCACAGCTACTTTTTTCACACAGAAAACAATGTGAAATTGCTAGCATAATTTTGAACTGCCAAAATTGCTACATTGTGCTGCACTATGTTAAATAGCTGGTCTACAAAGCAAAGTCACAAACCTGATGGTTGATAATTTCCCCCTCCCATTCACCCTCCCTCACAGCAAATGCCAACTACCCAGCTATATTCCATTAATAAGAAAAACACCTAGTCAGCTGATACAAACACGGTAACCAGAAACCTCTCATTGTTTTAACCATTTCATTCTTGACAGAATAATGAGAAAGAAATCCTGAACACTGTCCACTTCTAATCTGCAACTACACTTCTTCAGCTGATGTTTACAGCACAATTCTGTGACTAAAAAGCAGTAACTCTCAGCACACACATAAAAACTGCATTATGAAAATCACTTGGCAAATCCATGGTTTTGTGGGCTAAAAAAGAAAAGAAACAATGGCAAAATGTGATTTGTGTAAAATGAGAGAAGCCGTGGAGAAGGACGCAACTTTCATGTGAGGAACGTTCATTCCCACTTGCTACCACTGGCTGTGGTTTCTGCCCTGACACCTTGGGCAGCCCAGTGGATTCCTCTGTGAAGGTTCCGTAACAGCCCATTCCGGTGCTTTTATTCCTGGAGCAGGCAGCCTGTGGGCAAGCTGGAGAGGAGACCATGACCAGCAGGCAGGAAGGAGCCCCAGTGAGGCTCCTGCAGCAGCAGCCACTGCTGCCAGGTCAGCAGAGGATCTCCCAAGCTGCCTCACAGCACTGGCACCTCTGCCCCTGTTTGCCAGCACCTGCAGAGCTCAGGGGAAAACTAATCACATAAGTGACAGGGACAAAAGCAAAGACAAAAGAATAGTCTGTACTGAAGTACATCAATATACCAAGCTGTGGAGAGTTATGCAAGATAGTAGTCATGTGGCATTAGCTTAAAAAAAAAAAAATTAAAAGGGAAAGGAACAGGAAAAAGCAGACACAACTACATACCCAGACAGAAAATGAAGAGAGTAAACCACCAATGACAGCTACTCCAGATCAGAAGGATCAGCTTACCATTCCCCAAAGAAAGTTACGCCATGTGCCCAGTTTTTTCAGGAGAAAAGCAGGTCTGTATCACACACATCTCCCACTGATAGACAGGAGCACCCTCTTAAATGAGTGCAAAGAAAAACCACCTGCACCCACAAAAACAATCTTCATCTCCTAGCAGCCTCAAAAAACCAAACCAAAACCAAGAAAAGCCTGGTGTGGCAAACCCTTTCTGAAGGCCCTATCACCACCAGGCCAAACTCTACTCTCCTGCCTGCACCTATCCAGTGCTCCCTGCTCACTGATCTATGGACACCACCTACTCAGCCACATTCTTCAGGAAAGCCTCCCTTCCCAGCAAAGATGGACTTCCTCAAGAGAGCTATCCAATTCTTCGTGTGTGCCATGGTCTCACTCACTGTAAAATCCTTCCCCATTTTGCACACATCATCAGCTCTTATTTAGTCTGCTATCAGCTAATCTCCCCGCAAATGAACATAAATATATATATATATATATATATAACACACCTTTTTTGTCATAGTAGGAGGGAAACAGAAATTTCAAGATATCACGCTTCAGACAGCACTGCATGCCCAACCAGCACAAAACAACTCACTGACAAATGTTCTTTTCCCTGAATCTGCTTTTCTGTCATTGTCACCGTTTTGGTCTTCTTTTTCTGATCAAATTTTAAAAAAAACTAATTGGGAATTCATAGGTTCATTGAGACCTTGACTAAAGGTCATATTAAACATATTAAAACAAAATTACCATATTAAAGAAAATATACATGTTAAATCAGCACCAAGTAAGTTTCTTCTTAAATTCATAGCTTCTCAAAATGCTCACAGATTCACCACTCCATTTTTCTTTTTCTTAACAGACAAAGCATCAGTATCATTAAAATATAACAGCATCCTTTCAGTATTTAATAGATTCTTGTTATTAAGGAAAAAAGATCTTTTAGAAGCATAAAAAGATTATTCTGATGTCTTCTGAAAGGCAGGTTTTATTTTTAGTTTGCCTTTTGTTTTGCACATATTTCCAAACAACACCCTACTGATTTTGCATTTGTGTGGAGTGCATTCTGTTCATTTATTCAAGTAGCTTCAGTGATGCTGATAATCAAGGTACAGTTAAATTTTTAAAATTGCAAAACTGGAAAAAGCAAATACTAGTTATGCAATACATACCACAAGTTTTAATAAAAAAGGAACAGCACTGGCATGATTTAGAAGCAATAACCAGAAAATGCAATAATACATTCTAGAGCACAAATACAATTGAGGTCTGTGCCTGTCATCCCAGCCTCCATTCATTCATCTAACTTCAGCATGTCTGTGGGCAAAAAATACTGATATTCAACTGCCATTCACTTTTGTAAACACAGATTATTCTGTATACATTCCTACAAATCACATCAAAGCCTGATGTCTTCAAAATAAATCTCAAGATTCAAATTATGGTTTTGCACACTCATACTGCAAACAAAGCAGCCAACTTATCAGCTACAATTTACATAAAATAGGCATCAAAGTGTTTTTCATTAATTATTCACATTTAAGCTGTACGGCAATAGAAAACATACAGTATCTATAAACAATGTACCAACAACAGCAAAAAGAAAACAGTTTCCCAATAGGTCGTATTAGACAACACTGAGGCATTTAAGCATTGCTGTTCTTGGGGTCTACACCTACCTATGTCTCTAGCTGAACCAAGGCTATTACAGAAATCATGAAAACTAGTCACAGAAAGAGATCTCAATGTACACATACACATAAGAACATTTACAGTTAATCTGCACATAGGCAACATGACTCTGAGTCAGTTTAAGAAATTTCAATCTGCCAAGCAATTCAAACAGCTTCATTGTTAGTCATGATGTAATGAAATTGACCAGTCAACAGTGACAACACTAGTGGAGCCTAGATTACAACATTTTACAAGTTAAAAAATTCTTTTCCACTGCCACTAAATTATTCCCTATTGTGACAACTAATTTACTAGACTAGAAGAACCTTTAAATGAGCTTTCAATTTACTTTGTCTAACAAAATATCTAAAAAATTAATTTCTTACTTGCAACTCAAGCAGTATGGCTGTTCTCAGAGCTCTATTACAAGGACCGTAGCAAAAGGTTGCCTTGAGCAGTTGGCAATGCCCTGAATTTTGTCATCAAGTAATGAGTCTGCCACAAAAATACTGACCACATGGCAGCAGCCTCCTGGATATAAATCCCTTTGCTGCTTGAAAGCAGATTTTGGATCAATATTAAAACGAGCACAAAACAAACCCACTAATACTATCTGAATAGAGCAGCAAGAATAAAAAGCATCAGTGCTGGTCTCACCAACAGGATGCAAATTAGCACTAGGTTGTTTTACATTTGAGCAAGTGTAAAGGTAAGAGTACAAAACAGAGAACGCTTAGCTCTGCACACAGTCAGCTCATGTGCTAAATGCCTCATGCTGTAAATGGAAACCCTTTCTAAGGAGACACTAATACTAAGAAGCAGCAAAATAAATGTTTTGGGAATGGCTTCTTCCCTCTCCAGCCCTGCTCACCCTTTGCACCCATGAGGCTTCAGTTCTTGGTTAACATCTCTCCGTCTGAAAATAATTGCCTGCCTCCTAAAGGCATCGCAGACAGCGTCACTCCTTAATCAGCAGGAGGACAGCTGAATGATGTGAGGCATTTCCACCTTCTCCCTGGAGCAACTGCACCAGCTCCACAGGGCACTACTGCAACATCAAGAACTAAAATTACTTTAGATGTGGTACTCTCCCATAATGAGAGCCATATTCCAATAAGGCTGCCCTCTAAAAAACCAGTTCTATTACCAGCTGCCTATTAGGACTTAGCTTATTGATACAGCTATTGCCAAGGATCAATCAGTGCAGCCTGAATACAAACCTCAGGGAAAATCCATTTGTAGAAATGAACTCCCAACATGTTTGGTATACCTAGATACAAAAACACAAGCAATAATCAACTGCATTATCTTTAAATTTTTATCATAGTGTGAACATGGTAATCAGCACCAGTAGCTTTGCAAGTTTCAATGCTCTGGCATAGGAAAGATACCAGTAAAATTTTACTAGATTCACAAAATATGATTAATTTACTTCTCTGTACAAATATCTTAGAAAATAAAACTAGTTATCTATTTCTCAGCAAATCGGAGGGATGGAGAGAAAAAATGTGATCATGGGTTTTGTTAATATACTTGCAGTGGGTATATCAAGCAGGTAATGTGTGGATCAGAAAGATATATATTTCAGCTTTCATCAGAGCAGTAATGCACACTATAGTTTCACTCCACAATGAAAGAGCAACATCAAGAAATTGCATGGATGGATGCGTTTCTTCAGAGCAAGGCACCTTTTCTTTTCACATGACACATTCACTTGAAAATCTAGACATGATCCTTCCCATCCTCTTTCTCAAAGAGACACCAAAATCACCTTTTCTGTAAGAACACTTAAATCCCATAATTCTTTCTTTTTATCCAGTTTTCCATCCTTCCCAACTCCACACCCTTCCTAACTATCCACTTGTGAGATCTTGTGCCACACAGCACAGACATGTGGCTGATGCTCATATCCCCTGCCCCACACTCTTAATTTTGCTGTATATTCAATAAACTAACAGCTACTGTCACCTTTCCCTCCTCCAAGCATTTGGGATCCGCTCCTGCAGAAAGACTTACCTGGAAAGCATTTTCAGATAAAACAGCCAAAGGCAAAGTTGAGTGACTCAAAGGAGCAGGACCACTCAAACTATCTTCCAAAACTCTGCTTCTCATTCTTCCATGCGGCTCACTTTCTTCTTGTGTCAAACTATGCTGTCAACTTCATACGGCAGTGGGCATGTCTCCCACTGGTGTTTAGATACTATAAACTCTTAACACACCTGCCTGCTTGGGGCCCTCGAATGCCACCCGAATATGACAGCTCTAGTAGTACCATAAAGCCATCAATTACATTTGAGCCTAAACTCTTTAGATTTTTGCAGAAATTGGAACTCATTAATTGTGAAAGCGACAAACACCATCCTTTCTGCAAGTCCCTCTTCTCTACATAAAGGGAACTACCTAGTTTGATTATATCAGGCAGAGTTTGACTGTTGGGAAGAAAGTTTTAAAAGCCTTCATAATCACTTCCATAACCTCTCAAAAACTCACTTATATTTCTTCTCTGTTTCCTGAATGTTGTTTAAAGCTCACATTTTCATCAACTACAAAAGATTAAACTGCCCTTGCTTCATGTCACATTACAGCAACATAGAAACCTTTAAACGTTTTCACACAAACTTTGAAAAACAAATACAATTAGGTATTAAAATTAAAGCAAAGTTCTGAAAATGGAGAAAGCAATCTTTGTTTCGGAAGATCCAAGAAAAAAGAAGTGCTTTATATCCAGAAAACGATCAAGGCATCTTGAGAAACTTGAAGAAACATGTCAGCAATGTAAGCAGATACAGAAAGCTTGAGTACAAGAATGTTTTGCCAAATGCTTAAGGCATTCAAATCTAGAAGTAAATAAACTCCAGTATTTCATCATACAGAGGCTAGACAGGGAAGGGGAAGTGCTAATGAAAAGTTCAGGTTTTTAAGTGTTTCCTGTTCACACTAGAAACACTTCCTTGATTAATCAATGTATTCCTGTATGACGCACGTCTACATGACCCCCAAGTACAAAGACAGTCAATACACAATGAACAGTGAACCTCACCAACACGTTTTCAACTCTGCAGATGACAACAACAAGAAGCATTAAGCTTCATTACTGATCCCGACTGCTATCACAGTTTCTCCCCCTTCAGCAGTTTCAGACCTAGGCTGTTCCACATGCCTCTCAGAGATGTAAAAGCCTGAGTAGTTGACCTCAGGCTTTGGACTAGATTACACTGTCCTCCTGCGAAAGAGCTGAGCAGGGGGTTACAGCCAAAGTCCAGACGCATGTCACAAATTGCCACAGCAAACGTTCAGCTGTTTTAGTGTACTCCAATTTCCACCTGCCACAAAGTTCAACCGCAAAACAAGAACAAGTACTTTACTCCTAAGGGTAACTCACTGGCTGACAGCTGGGCTGAGACAGAGCCTCTGATGAATTCTGCATCTTGCTGTGCATTTTATGAAAAGTTAACAGCTTTCACCCTCCCACTCTCTGCTTCTGCCACAAACACATGCACTCAAAATACTAATATAAATACAAGGTTTTGAAGGATTACTACACAGACTGTACAAATCACAGCAAAGCCCCAGAAAAGACCATCATCACACTGCTGGTGCCATCCTGGATATTGCATGCCTTGCCTCTTATTCTATACACTTAACCCTTTGGCACAAATCCCACTACTGGTTCAGCATGATGAGTCTGGAAAATCTGTGCCAATGTGCAAAGAGAACAAACAGCTAGCTATGTGTGTAATTTGTTGTACATGATAGTAATAGGAATTTAAGGCAACTGAAAAACAAGCTTTATATACAATACTTCTTTGTCCTAGGTGTTAGAAATACCTACATAAAGAACTCGATTTATACAAGCTACATATACTAAAAACTAAAGTCACTAAAAACTCACTAAACCAGTTTTAACTATCAATACAGATTGAGACTAAAATTTAGATTAAAACAATTTCTAAGCAGCTTGATATTAAAGTGATTTTAATTTTAATGAAGCCTGACATCTAAGTCCCATGGAATATACTTGTCTTCAAATGTAAGGTATCAACTACATTTTTTATGAACTCCTTTGGAGTAAAGGAAATGAAACAACAAGAATTTAAACTAAATTAAATTTTAGCTACAGCTTTTCTCATTGAGTGTAAAGAAATAATCATCTGCTTGTATTACAGTTTTGTCCTTCACATTCCTCTACTCAGGATGATTCAGGAAACACTAAAGTTGCTTGTTCCAGTACACACAGTACCCACCTGACATTGTTCTGGCTCACGACAGTACAAACAGTTCCATCAATGCATTTTGAAAAAATGACTTGCCGAAACAAACACAGTGGCTCAAAACTGTATTTCCCCTCTTTGAATGCTAAAATTGATATGCATCATTATTGCCGGTATCTCAGCAACAAAACTTCATTTTTTCTTGCTTTCCACAATAATCTTAATATATGCCACCTTCAGATAGTATGGCCTATAAAAAATGCTTGTGGCTTTACTGTCAATATTTGATTAACCCTAACCAAGGGTTCCTCTGTCTGAACACAGGGCACACTCAGGGGTGTCAATGTGTAAAGAAAAAACTAATAAGTAGCACGTTGCCTAAGTAACCAAATACAGAATCTCAGCTACATTTACAATTTTCAAGTCTATAAAGTCTTAAATCTCAAAGCTTGAACATCTTGAACTCATGCAACCACAAAGGACTTTCAACACCTGAGGAAGGGTCTCAAAAGAGCCTGCTGAAGTAATTTCATCACATCTGAAGAAGTTTTGAAGTCACTGCAGCAATCCCGCAAGGACATCTAACCAAACATTTTCATGGCGCTACTGGTTGCAATGTAAGTACTACATTAAAAATCCACACTGCTTTTCCTAGTGAGATCATTAAAACATTTTTCAGAAGCCAACATAAAATACTGCAAATCCTGAACAAAGGCTACAGTATTATCTTCCAGATGCCTATCTATTCCAGCTGAGCTTTACCCAGGCAGACATTTCAGAATGAGGGTGAACTGCCCAAACACCATAGTCTGATCACTCAAGTTCAGAGCTGTCACAGCACCTCTACAACCAGAAGCACATATTCAGATCATCAGAGCCTGTCCTGCATTTTATGTACCCATCTTCACACTCCAACACATGCTTTCAGTATCCTTGATTTTAGACCACTTGATTCCCACCTCTACATATCTCTATCTCCCTTTTAGGCAGTTTCAACTAATGTTATTTATCTGGATCTTGCTTGGTTTTATTATCTCTTAGTGAAACAGGACATAAACCCTCACAAATCTTGCAAACAAGTTTTCAGGACTCTAAAGTAGTGGTTAGAATCTTAGCTGCAACTGATAGAGAAGTTAGCTAACAAATAATGTTTTCTACTCTCAAGCATCACCCCAATCCACTCCTGGCACTGTACAACTGCTATGGGAATCCTCTCCTGCCACACTGTAGAAGCTGACAAAAACAGCACAGCTTTCCTTCTCTGGTAGTAACTGCTAGAATAAAACCTCAGAGAGGAGGGTTGTGACTTTGGTGTTTTACTGACAGCCGTCTTCTCTCAGAAGACCAATGATTATGCTCTTCATGGGTATAACTGTATTCATTTGCATAATGCCTTGCATTCAGGTGGCAGCAACTTGATCCCAAAGTTACCTTGGCCTTAAAATGCATCTGTTTAATTCTGGTTAAAACCAAAAATGCCAAAACAATGCCTCATCCTCTGTCTATTACAAAAAAACAATCCACACTGACAAGTGCTAAACCTCACCTTTCTGATTCGTGAAAATGCATGAAAATGCTGTAACTATGCCACCATGTCCACTTGACATGAGGTCCCAACATCATGATGACCTCTGTTTTCTGCTGCTTTTACTTAGATCCCAAGCAACAACAGTTATCTCTTATTTCAGAATGGCCAGAAGTACTTATTAGTATCGCAACAGTCACTGTAAACCATTCCAAATAAAAAAATTACACTGATTAATAACTGTATCAATATCCTTTGCTAGGTTAAATGAAAAGTAGTTTGCAATACCTTCTAATTTTTCCTCCAAGTTTTCTTTTTCTTTTCTCTTTTATAATGGAGAATATCTTTCTAAATATCCCAGCATCATGAACTTTCCAGTCCTGTTTGCATAGTCACTATGAACTTTTCACAGTAACCAACAGAGTCTTTCAGCACCAAAAACTCTCTTGAGGAATGCCAGGGATTTGTACAAGAGCAGCATGAAGGACGCTTCACTTCACGGTCAAGGTAGAAGCAGCACATGAGGCCCTTAGTAACCACACAGTGTGCTCAGCCTTAGCAATTCAGATGGAACAATACATCTTTGGCACTAAAACTCTCTGTTTAGGCAACCCTATCCATTTAAACTATCAATCACCAACCACTAAGCTTAGGAGCATCTATACACCTCTTCCTTCTGAAAAAAAAAATGGCAAGATGCTGGAGAGACTCTGCATGCAGCCCCAACAAAGTATCTGTCATTTTCGCTCACCAAGACAGCAGTAGCTAGCCACTTCTGCCCTCACCTAGAGTCAGTACTGATTAGTTCAGAGCAAAAAGAAAGTCTAGCTGCCCAAAGTAAAGGCACAGAAGAAACACAGTTTTATTTCATCCCTTTGCAGAGGTTCCATTGCATTAGTTCTGGTATTATAGCTCAACTTCTTCTAGCATAAACATGAAATCCAAAAGTACTTCACTATTTCTTCACAAGAATAAGTCAAGAAAAGTGATAGGTGGCAAAATTCTGTTGCTTTTCAGTAAAAAAAATGCCCAAGAAGTGCAACATGGTGCACCTAAGAATTTTAAATTAGAAGAGCTAACCTGGACAGAGAGCACTTCTTTCACAACCCTGATACCTGGCCACCATAGCATGAAGTAAAACACTTTCAAGAACATAGAGGTGGGTAAGGCAGGGAGATATGTGACAATGCACCATGCATAAACATGCCCTTCCACATAGCTTGTAAGCCAAGAGCAAGCCAAAGCTTCTGCAGGAACAGCTTGCTCTGCCCACTAGAGCACAGATTTGTGAATCAGCCACTACACTGCTTAAGAAACTATGATTTAGGTTATATCTCATATTCCTCCTCTTTGAAAATATGTCTTATTCAATAGAGAATTAGGGGTTCTTTTTCCCCCCAAACTCTTTTATCAGAGTAACAAATCTCCTTGCACAATAAACTTCGAGTATAATTTTGGTAAAAAATACATTAATGTATATAAATAGCAACTAAATTGGTGGAGTTACTGCAGCTATGATCAAAGCCAGATAGCCATGTCCAGAACACCAAATTTGCCCCCAAATGTCATCTCGAAGTCTACCAAGTGGTGAAAGGACAGCTGTGTTCCTTATAAAATCTCCACAGTCCAAGGAATGTAAATAAGGGATATTGCTAAAATGAAAGATCCAGTTAAGGCTATACATTTGTAACTTTTAAAAGGTTTCCCCCTCCCTTTTGTATCTGTAATCAAAGGTTATAAATGTGTAAGGGATGGCTGTTGCCATGGAAATATGCAGGCCAACATCCCTCTGTGGGAACCTCAAAGCTCCCTTCACTGCCAGGCGCCTTGTAATGACAGGGTCACATTAGCACCTTTGACTCTCAAAGCCCATTTATTGCATAGAAATTAGCACAGCTGACTCCATTCACCTTCCACAGACCAAAGAGTAACTACTCCTGCTCAACTGATTTTCTGCTGCACTCACCCATTCCCCCAGGACATGCTCCCAAACCTGTTTCAGCACCATCCTTCACACTACAGCAAATTCATCTACCATGTGTACTGCCTTCTCAGCAAACACGAAGCAGGCACCAGAGGTTGCACAGGCCATCAGATGCTTCACCTGATCAAGAGCATCATTTCATAAACTGTTGAGAAATTTCTTTTTCCAAAGCAATTGACATATAATAAATCTGCATCCTACTTCAGAAGATGGAAAACAGAGCTATGAAGAAAAACAGGGGCAGACATGCAGCGACAGGAACTGACCTCTCATAAAAGCCAACAATTAAATTAGAGAACAGAAGACAGCCTCTGAATAATGGCTACTTTTACCTCTGGTGGCTGTCAGTGCTAAAGAGCTAAAATGAAGTTTTTAAAAACCTCAGTGGAATTCCTGGGTATCAGCACGTACCATTTGATGTACGATCAATCTATGCACATGGGAGGCCCATTTCAAGGCAAATGCAAACAGATTTTTTTTTTAATATTATTTTAAATCAATTCCAAATAGGCAAAATCAACCATCTGAGAATGTCTTCTTATCAACATCTTAATACACACATGAGCCAATACACACATTTAATTTATGCAGTCAAGTGTTTGTATGAAAGAGATTTGTATCACACACCCTCTGACACCGCAATAATAAATCCCTTAGACACATAAAAGATAAGATTCAACATATATTTAGAACAAATGCATTCACATATTTGAAGAAAGAAACTATTTCACTAGTACCCACTCTCATTAAAAATGGCCAGTCAAATACTTTAAGCAACTAATATACTGTGAATGTACACCTATGGGTTGATTCTTTTATTTTTTAATTCTTTAGAGAGAGAAAATTGCAGAGAGAAAAGCTCGTAAGCCTATGGAAAAGGTGTCACATATTCATCATACAATCCTTCACAACTAATTCCAGTACAAAAGATGTGAAATGAAAACTACATTCTATGTCTCACTTAACTAGAAGATAATCACGATGACCTTTCAAGGCAGTTTATCAATTTCACTGATGCTGAGTAAAACCTAAGTCAGATTCAACTGAACAGCAAATTTATTTCCACAGGGCCAAGCATCTAAACATTTAACTGCAGATTTTCAACAATCCCAATAACTTAATGAAGAAAAAGACAGTCATTCTCTCATCTAAATAAGACTAGATTTTAACAGGAAAAAAAATTTAATTCCTACTACTGAGCAAAGTACAGACACTTTTGAATGGCTTTGCAAGGTCTTTTTTTGTTGTTTTGCTTTCTTGGTGGGGGTATTAATTCCATCAGAGGTACTTATTTTCTTTACACCTACTGTTCTGATGGATGAATAATTTTCTTACAAATGGACCCTTCAGGTGGGGTACATCTACAGCCGTATACAGATGGGGATCTGTGTGCGCATACATATGCACCTCTAGCAAATCCTTAATAATTATATGCAATTGCTGAGTGGAAACAGGAATACCTAATTTCTTGCCTCTGGTCATTTTAGGCACTTTTTGTGAAAAGAAACAACATGGTAGGAAAAAAAAAAGCTTTAAGCACAGCATTGGTCCAGCAGACTCCTAAAATCTGCAGACAACTGCAACGTGTTACTGGGGGTTTTTGGTTTTTTGGGGGTTGTGTATGCGGTTTCAGTCGGTTTGGACCATTTTGTTGTTGTTGTTTCGGGAGGGGGGTTTTGCTGGGTTTGGATTTCTGTTGTTGTTGTTGTCTTTTGAGAGGTCAGGAGAGTATACTTGTGCAGGACCCTGTACTACAGTGAAACCTCTGCAGCCATATGCCCAGCCTCAGCTACATGCCACCCAGACAAACCTGCCAGCAAGACCAGGGCCCTGATTATTAACTTCTGTGTGCAGATCATTCTTCTCTTCTTAAACGCTTTGCAGACAATTCTTACCATACTCAAATTAAGTACAGATTTAGACACAGCAATATCTCAAGGCCCACACTGCAATGTCTGGCATGAATTAGAGAGTCTACTGAGAACATCCAAGATGGGGCTCAGAGAGAAGGGCAATAAATATTTTATAAGATTAGGATGAGAGAATATTGATTGTCCCAAAGCCTGTCATTGTATCAGGTGGTCCAATAATTCTCTTTCCGCAAACTGTCTTCCTTACATCCTCAGACAAGCAAAAGGAGTCTCATCTGAGTTTACTGAACAGCCAAACGTTCTGCTTGCATTAACAAGTGGGATTTTATTTCTTAAATGTAACTTAATAAATTCAATCATTACTAGATGGGGTGAAAGTACAGAGAGGAGTATCTGTAAAATATTGTACTGACATACATTCTTACAGGTTACTGTAACTCTAGCAAACAAACTGCATTTGACAGTCCCAGACACCACAAGGTATTGCCAGTTTAGTATTTCCTACTGTCATAAGAAACGGTCTGCAAAACAGAAAGGTAAAGTTATGCATTTTATGGAGACAAATTACTGAATTAACTGAGTCCTCACACCAACTTTGACCAGTCTACATCATGCTCAGCAAAACAAGCAACAGCTCTTTTTGAAGTATTCCAGAATTATGAGTTTAATTACAACAAACCTAACCAATGTCAAGCACAACTTCAATGACCTGATTTAAAATGTCAATTCAATGTGCACTTTCTTTTTTTAAAAGTCTACTTTGCTCCATTCTCCCCAGAACACATAAAACTTACACAGAGAGAGAATTCAAATGCAAATCCAAGAGCTTCCACATCTCTAGGTCTCTTCCCTACATCCTGCATTGTTTTTCCAGTAACATACAACCATAACTCATTATCTCTTTCAGTGAAAATGAGAACAAAGACATTCTATAAAAAACAAAGTCTCCACATTTTTATGTATGTCTTTGTATATTCAGTGACAAAGTTCATACAGTATCACTTGTTTATTAAAAAAAAAAAAATCAAGCACAACTGAGCATACACTTATAAAATCAATTACTTGGGGTAAGAAGAATGCCTGCTTTATATTGGGAGAAGGAAGAAAACTCAGAAACACTGTTAAAGCCTGCCTGTGAAAACTACTCTTGAACAAAGCAAGAACTATAATCACATTTCATGCATTTTTCACCCTACTCCTCAGCTCTGCCATTTGCAATGCATGCAAATCTGTGCGGACCTATAGGTTTTACTCAGGCAAAGGGAACACCAGCCTCCCCACTGTCTCGCCTTGCTGCGGTTCTGTCAGACCTGCTTTAGCTTCCAGACAGCCTTTGGTCTCTCTATTGCACACCAGCAAAGAGCTAACCGAGTTTGTAAAAGTTTTTCCTCTCCTCCCTGCTTTCCCAGTAGACGTGGCCATCTCCATAAGCGTTCCCCTGCTCTTGCATATCCTTTTCTGTCTCCCCGCTCAGTTAAGCAATCAAATGCACTAACGACGTCACAATTTCCCAGTCTGCTAATTCCATATTTTTCCCAACCACTTCTATACCAGTGCTCTACCTACACACCTGCTCAGCATGTACAACCCTGCAAAGGAACACACAACTAAGCTCCACTGCAAGTAGGCAGGGAATCTGCCTGTCCTTGCAATGAGGCCAACAGGTACTAATTTTGCAGCAGTGTTCAATCCTCTTTAGCCTGCCGTATATATAGGCTAATACTAATTTTTTAAGAGGATCAATGGAGAAAATGCCTAGTGGATTATGAGTTCACTGCTGTACGTGAACACAGACAAAAAGAAATAGGTGGAAGAGCAGAGAAAGACAAAAAAGTATGTCCACTACTTCTTGTACCAACAAACTTGGTTCTAAACTTGATACATGATCTTCAATTAACTATATTTACAGTCTTTGCAAAAATTCCTAAGTTCCTTACCTACTTACATCTACATATTTTTATTATGCTCTCGTCTGTTTACAGGTTTTTACTGTTTTGTTTCCCCCTCAGGCCACAAGAACTGGCCCCTTCAGTAGAGAACAATGTACTCTTGAAGTAAATGCTGCTATTTGGTGCTTTAAAAGACTTACTTGTCAAAAGTCTCAGAGTTACAGTACTGAAAACAACATGCACGCCTCTTCATTCAATACAAATCTTTTCTTCCTCCTCCATCCCACCATAAAAGAAAGCACTGCACATACTAAAAATAAGTTTTGGCATATTTATTCATTTCGTTTCCAAAAATACATGCCCAGAAGCTCGCTGCACCACAGCTCGGTGTTATAGGGAGCAAGAGGAAACAGAGCAGCTCTTGGACACTCTTGGCTAGAAGTGGAGCACAGCACACTTCTTACTGCAGGCAATATCCTCCCTCATGGTGAGGGCAGGCTACAGCAGCACCTCCAGAAGGCTGAACAGGCCTTTGCATTCCTGGAACTTCACTGGCAGATAAAAGAACATAAAAGCTTTTTGGCCAGAATACAATTAAATGTAAGACCTCATTAATCCAGTTCTGGACAGCAAGATCTGTAACTTCCCAATCCATGATGATGGCACACATTAGTCTGAAATATGACGTGCTACTTTTTTCTTTGTAGCTGAGGAGCTATGGGAGCAGAAGAAGTCATTTTTGGTTCCTTTCGTTAATTCATCCAAGAAACGAGGACAAAACCCTTCTATCAGAAGGGAAACAATTACAACAGCTTTCAGATCTAGCCTGCACAGCTATACCAACACACAGCAAAGTTAACTGCAAATAGAAGCTGCGGCAGTGCCTTTTGGCATTCCCAAGCTCCTTTTGGTACACAACTGGTTGTATTCTCCACTGCAAAGCAGCTCTTCAGCCACTTCAACTTCCCAAACTCAAGACAAATAACCTAGGTGGAACTTCCATCATTCTTTTCAATACACTTCTTTTACCTATCTACCTAGACACTTAACCACAGGACTACTATGCAAAGCCAGATAAAGAAGGCCTTACAAAAGACTGCATTATCATCAGAGGAACGACTAGTTAGAAAGAAGGAGGTGGAAGTCCTCAGAGAAAGCACAACCCAATAAAAAGCCAAAAGAACTTCCCAGCTCCTTGTTTATTATGCAGCTTCCCAATCCAGCATACCTTTCTTCAGTTAATTAACATGGCATACAGCAAATCAGTATAAGGCACAACAGACAATATTTCCACACCAAACTGTTTAATATTACCACAATGGAAGTTTATGATCTGCTTTGCTTGTTTTTGTTGTCATCTTTAAATCTCCAACCTTATTCTCACATGTTACCCAGAATCTAAAACACCAGGAAAAACTGTGTCAGTCATGTCTACAAGTACTTAATCTTCAGTTTAATAAGGAACGTGTAGATCACCACCCACTCATGAATAACTCTTTCATGGTCATATACCTTCAGAAACTACTTTTCAACTAATTTAAATCACAGAATATGAATCCAACAAGATCCAACACCTAGAAGCACTGAAAGCTTACAAGAAATGTTAGTTAATTTTGCTACTTTGGCAATTATTCTGCTACCTTTGCACGGCAAAAACCGGGATAAATAACTTCACCTCTGAACATTCAGGGGAAATACTTTATATTCTCCTTATCTACAAAATCTCTATTACAACAACTGGCTGGAGATTCCATTTTTCCTGGAGAAAACCAAAACTAAAACAAAAAATTTGGCAGAGTCTGAAGATAACATAACTATGATAGAAATGCTCCAAGATTTTATTTCTACCGATTTAGAGTCCCATGTGGAAAAGCCATCCTTAAAGATCAGATTATGGCTCAATCACCTATCAACTTACCCAACACCTTCTGCAAACTAGGTGGCATATGCAAGTATTACATCTAACGCTAGCAGCCCAGAACAAGAATTAATTTTGACATGACTGAAAGAGATCTCCCACTTACTTCACTGCAAGAAAACATCTAAGACAATGTATTTTAAAACAGAAATATTCGTTCAACACACACCTCCCCTAAGACAGCTGGGAGAGAGGGCAAGAGAGCGCTGCAGAGCAAGCACAGTGCAGTTTCCAACTCCAGTCAAGTGGCCTTCAGCAGATGACAGATCCTCTTTAGTTCTCCAGCTCCTCCCCAGCAAGAGGCTGCATGAAGCTGGGAACTCAAGCTCAGCTGCACAGGAGGCAGGGCAATAAGGGACACACCAGGGCATCCAGAACACCCCTCCTTCTTTGCAGGACCTCTTACTGGTATAAATTCACACATTTCGGCAGGGTACTGCTGTATCCTTGCAAAGTTAACAAAAAAGGTTCAATGTGGTAGCTGTTTATACAGGAGCTGGAGTGGGGGGAGGAGAGGGGACTGAATCAAAGAGATGGCAACACAGCATATTAAATTAAGTCTGTAGGCACACTTGTACTTACAGTGTCCAGAAAAACCTATGAATCAGTGTTACAGTTTTGAAATAGATCCACTGACATAAAACGCTTCATTTGTTGAAGGCTACCGCCCTTCCCACCAGCTACAATGGCTTTTGTTTCTTAAAAAAAAAAAAAAAAAAGAAGAGAAATTAAAAAACCAGCTATGGACCTGTTTTGGTAGGTATGAATGCAAGCAGCTTTTGTTAGCAGACTCTGTAGGAATATTTGACCATCGAAAAAGGTATATAAAGTAATTGTTTCAGGGCAAGGGGGAGAGATGGAAGAAATACTTCCTCTTCAGGCCAAGAGATCATAGTAAAGATAGACTTCATCTGTCAATCCAGCTTCCCATTTACAAAGCCTTCTTATTTTTTTCCTTCCCTCTAAGAATATACACATAGTAAGACATTCCCACGCCACTTATTTGCTTTCAGTGGAAAAAAGCCACCTATACCTTTTCTCTGCCACCAGAAAGAATGATGAGTGCCCATCCATACACAGCCCACGCATCCCAGGCAGAACACTCTACTAACACTCTTCCCTGCACAGCAGGGAACATGGTACGTACAGTGTTTCACCCTACACCAGCTACTCGGTTCACTCTTACAATGCCCCTTTCTAACCGAGCTTGTAAATGATACTCCCACTCCGGCTCACCTCCACATTCACCATCCATGCAGCCTGCACAGCTTCCTTTAGGCGCACTTGCGTAACTGCCTGAGCTCGCACTCTTTCTAATAAAAGAAGTCATTAAACAGTTCTCTAACAAAACCTCCATACAGGTATCCAAAAGGGAGTATGAGATCAGTGGCTATTTCTGAGCCTGACAGGCATAAAGCAGTCAACAGCCTTGTGCTAGTTACTGTAGGAATTTTAATTTTCTTTTTAAAAAAAGCTTTATTACTACATTGATTTCCAGAGCTACTAGAAACACTTGGGTGCCACAGACTTAAAGGTCAGGTTTCATATTTTTCAGCCGAAGTAACTCCCCACAAGAGGTACATGACAATAAAGACATGAACGAAGACATGAAGGTGTTTCAGCATTAAGCCAAAAAGCAGACTTGAAAAAAAAAGCAGACTCTTCAGCTTACAGATCCATCAGGTTCCCTCCCACACCAGGGCAGGATCAAGCTGCTGCTCCCCTCCCCGATAAAGGCAGTCACGTAACAGAAAGGAGCTGCAACAATGAAGTTACCACGGCTGCATTCATCCACTCAATCTTTGCCCTTAAACGCCCATGATGCGTAGTTTTGTATACGCGGAAAATACCATGCAACAACACACACCTCCGGGAAGCAGTGAAGACATGCCCTCAGAATTAGCTGAGGGGCAAATGGGGACAGAAAACTCTCCCTTCACCCGTACCTTGCAAAGTCGGCACCTCTGTGGAGGCCTGACTTAAACTCTCCTGACAGCTGAAAAAGAAAATAGCACATAACAGCTCTTCAGAACACATGCAGCCGGCTACATGACAGCAAGCACCCGGCACCGCGTCCTGCTCTTCGCTGAACGAGGGACGGCGGCTCCCAGCAGACAGCGGCCTCCCCGAAGCGCCCGGACACACTCCTGGCAACCTGGGCTCCCGGCCCTTGCAAACCGACCGCTTCCCAGCCGGGAAAAACGCCTCGCATCCGTCCTCACCACCCTCGGCCGCGTCCCCGGCCCCCCGTCACCGCGGCAGGTGCGGCCAGCACGGGAGGCGGGGGCCCGGCCGCGCCCCGGGCACGCACCTGGCGAAGCCGCAACCGGGCAATCGCTCCCGCCGGACTCAGCGGGGCTCGAGGGCGGTGGGAAGAAAAGCAGATTTATAAAGCTGGCAGCCCTCGCTCATTTGCTGCTGCCCGAGGCCCCTCCTCTCCGCCTCGCTCCGGCCGCGGCGCAGGCGGGGGCAGCCAGCGCCCTCGCCCCCCGCCCGAAGCCGGCGGCGGCCCGGGCCCTGTCAGGCGGCAGGACCGGCTGCGTTCCGTAGGTGCGGTGGCGCCGCCCGCCCCCACGCCGAGTCCCGCGGCCCCGCACCCACCTCGGCGGGAGAAGGTGCAGCGGGCACGGATGGTCCCTGCCCCAGTGCCGACCGCTCCCTCGCCGCCGCCTCCCGCTCCCTCCGCCCGCCTCCCGCCGCCGTCTCCTCTTCTCGCGGCCGGCGCACAGCCCGCCCCGCCAGGCGCTCCTACTTGCGGGGGGCTGCAGCGCTCCGCTCGCACGGCCCTGGCCCGCCTCGGCGCCTTCCCCGCGGCTGGGGCTGGGCCGGCGCAGCCCCCTCCTCCCCGCGCCAGCGGGAGGGGCAGCAGGAGGAGGAGTTGGTGCCCGTGTGTAACAAGTTTGGGTTGCCCCGCAGTATGGCGGCCGAGCGGCGCTGGGGGCGGACCAGGCCCTGGCTCTCGGGGTCCGGCAGGGGTCTGAGCCGCCCTGGCCTCGGTGCTGCTCGTCCCTTGCTCCCGCCCCGCCCGGCGCGGCCCCCGTTAACGGCGGCGGCCCCGCGAGGCGGCCGGAGCGGTAAGGGCGCCATGTGACAGCAGCCCGGTCCCGGCGCCGGCCGAGCGGCTCCTCCCGCGCCACCTGGGGCTGCGTGCCGTGGCGAGGCACCGAGGCGCCTCTGCCGAAAGCAGGTGCGGTGTCCCGCCGTTCGGCCGGGCCGAGCGAGAGCCACCGCAGCTCCTCGCACCCAGTGCCACTTGTCGCATCCCGCTGCTCCTCCTCCTCCTCCTCCTCCGCCTTTTCGTCTCGGGCAGGATGGATCCGGTCGCCGCAGACCACAGGGAAAACCGCACCTGAGATCCGGCCTGTCGGCACCATGGGAATGGAATAATTCGTATCGAAAGCAAACGATACTGGAATTATTGCAGCATAGGTTCGCCTAGGTGACTGCTTGGTATATAAAAGGAGGAAAGAAAATAGGTCAGTAAATGCACAGATCTCACCCGTGATCCTTCTGCTGAGTCACTGATGAGTTATTGATTACCATCATGTCCCTGCACGCCTGCTGTGTCTGTTGGGATGAATGACATGGACCAACGTATGGGTGTCTGTTTTTGGATTGGGGTTTGGTTTGGGTTTTCTTATTGCTGTGGAACAGGTGATACTAGTGTTGTGAGATTGCCATAGCTTGGTTAACAAGAGTCATTGAAGCAAGACAGAACACAATATTTAGTTTGGCAGATACTAGCACTTGCATTACTGGCTGACCTTTAAATTCCAGCATTACACTACATTGTATTTTTACAATAACATGATAGTCAATCTCTAATAATTCACATTAGCTATAGTTAAGAAATACTGTCAAGAAGAAATCATTGAGGAAATTGATCCTCTTAAAAACATGGAGACATAATGATAACCTCAGATGAAGAAAGTTCAGATGCAAAGCAACCTTGATATTTCAGGGTCTATGAAATGGTAGAGTCTGAAGGAGGATATTGGCATAGCCAGCAAACAGTCTGTTGTGTGGAAAACACTGGGAAATCACTTTTGCTGCATTACATTTTCAAACCAGTGATTTAACTTAGGCCATCTTAACATTGGGTTACGAGTGTCCATCACCATTGACATCAAATAGGATCATAACACCATCAAAACATTGGATATGAAGCATGGAGAAGAAAATAATCATACCCGGCTGTGGGAGACAACAGCAGCCGGGAGCAGGAGGGGATGAGAAGACATGGTCTGCCAGGAAGGGGGAGAAGCCCTTCTGATGATTAACCTGAGTCTTAGAGGAGCATAAAAAACGATGAAATGAACCCATGCCAAAAAATCCTTCCTGCAAATACAGTAGCATGATAAAAAATCCTTATCATATTTTATTTGGGCAATTGCTGTAATTTATACCATGAGAAGATTAAGCTGCATCTCCACTGAGACTGACTACTGGTATTAATATACTAGCAAAACCCTCTAGTGTAGACAAGACTTTAAGCATCTCCTGAGGGATACAACTATGAAATGATATTCTAAGGGAAAAAACAAAGATGCTTTTTTAATCTCTCATTTTGCAAAGTCTGGGCTTGGGCAGTTCTTAGCTCTGAGTAGGAAAATCACAGGGATTTTGTCAGATTTCCCCAGGGAGCCTCCAGTCTGCACAAACTTCCAAAAACCCTGGAAGGAACTGGAGCAAAGGCTAGCACCAAGAAAAAAATTCCATTATTTCTGACTCTATCCAGGTTAGATTCCATGACCTCTTAAGAATGACATTGTTAATTTGTGTAATGTAGTTTCCAATCACCATTCTCAGCCAAATCTGGAAAGTCTTGCAGACTTGAAGGTTGGAGGTAAAACAAGGAATTGATATTTGTACCTTGTCAAATGCCAGATTCTCAGTCACATTTTTTGAGGCAAAATATATTACCAAATGGTATTTGCTGAGAAAAAGAAAACACTAATAATGACAGTATTGGGTACAACAGCTAGTACCATAAATTGCGCCACTGAAAATTCCTATAGGTTTCAGTTATAAGTCATGTCTTTCATGGGACTAGAAAACAAACAGCCTCTGACACAAATTTGAGAGGTTTTCCAGAGGTCTCTAGTATTAATCTGGGTCGTATGTGAACTACTGGTGTAGGGTTAAAGACGCTGGTCCTCACAGTAATTATAACTGATTTTGTTTTCCTAAAAAATATTATAATCTTCCAAATACTGCATGCTGTGGCAATGAGATCATATAATGAACAATTATTAATACATGTCCACATCAATTCCATAATGAGTATTCCAAGGCCATGGCAGAAACCTGTTTTTAAAAACCTCTCCTATAAGCATATTAAAGTCTAATCTTCAAAAGGACACATAATGCTTTCTGCAAAGTAATAATATGTAAAGACTGACTCAGTCATAATACACTTAGTTCGGACAATATGTTGAGGTTGAATATACACATGGGTATTTTAAGTCTAGGCAAGCTGTATCAAACCTGTGCCAGGAAAAAAATTAAAAACAATTAAGCCAGAAAAAGGGGTTAAAGAAAGCTGTAACAACAGACTGCGCTCTTAAACCTGAAGTCCTTAATTAACTCAGAAACAAATAAGCTACAGGAGCAGAGTGGGGAATGAGAGGAGACCAAAACTGTCTCAGAAGCCAGGTCTGCCACTGAGGGCAGATCTGTCCAAGAGTGAGTGAGTGAACAGGTGGTAGGTTTTTCATTAGTCAGTGAAAAGGGCAGTGAACGTGCCTGGAGGTTTTCAAACTGATATCTAATGCAGGGAATAAATCAGTAGCAGAGTGCATGTGACAATGAATGGATGAGAGGATAGAAGAATAAATAGTTGGATTGAAAGAATGCGACTGTGAACAATTCTGAATAAAGTCAAAGTTTCATGCTATACCTTTATATTGCTATGATGGCATGACTTTTCAGATCACTTGTCATTGACATAAGCCAGCATTAGAGGAAAACAACATATATTGCTGAAAAAAAAGATCCCTTTTCACTACCAATTGTGGGAAAATAACATCATAAAAATAAGGACTTAATATACATTTTACAGTCATGACATAAAAACTGTTTTGGAAACATTATTACAGAAAAATAAGCATACAAAAGGCATTTAAAAGCATTGCCCAATAAATTAATGTTGATTAACACTATTAAACTACTAGAATTGACATAGACCTAAAATTATTTGCAGAGCAGGAGGATGCCATTAACTATCCTAGTTCAGAATCTGATACACAACAGCTCAAAGTGAGTTGTGCAAGATTATACACTAACTCAGTGGCAGAACCACAGACGGATAAAGCCTTGACCTTTACTTTTGTATCTTCCCCATTAGGCAGAGAAAATGCATTGACTTCACTTTTACAATTACAGAGGCAATGAAACTAAATTATAATAGTCAAGGGGTGTTATCTCCTAACCTTGGGGTTTTTTGGGTTTTTTTGGACTGAACACTTCCTATATCATTATGGATAAACATGGCAATTATGTAGAGGATGCACTCAGAGACTTTAAAACTGTCCCTGTATTTACCATGTTTGTATGCCTAAGACAGAAGAAGAAGGAGCTAAATAAATGTTACACAGACATCTGCATTTAGATGATGTAGTGTAGGGGAAGTGCGTATCTGGGTGACATGGCAGAGGAAGATGTTTTTCTCTGCCTTTGCTGGATCTAATGGCTAAAAACACTGTAAAGGTCACAGAGAATATTTCCCTTTTTATTTCCTAATCTGGAATAACAGATTTAGTGGAGTTCTGCTGTAGGTTAGTGTCTAACTGTGGAGTTATCTGTAGTCCAGTCTCTATTAAATCTCACTGTAAAGCTTGTTAGAAAGTTTGCTAAAGGGATAAGGGACATGGTGAATTTAGGGAAGGATGGCAAAAGTGGTAGGGTTTCCCCTCATTCTGGTGCTGTGTCAGCATTTGTATTTTAAAATGAGATATCACTAGCAAATTACATTACTAACATACTGTGCTGCTAGACAAAAAAGCAATAACAAATATTTTGTGTTTTCACTTATCAGTGTCCAAATACAGAGCCTGTGATTCTTACACAAACAGCTGTTATGTGCATGGGTACAAAATCAAGAAACTAACCACTCCAGTGGTCTTTTCATAGGAAGATGGCATGGAAAGACTTACAATCAACAGTCAGTGATAATAAATGAATGATAAAAGACACTTTATCCACTCTACATGGTGGAAGAAGTACATGGGGAGTGAAGGAGGCACATGTTTATTAATGAGAAAAATAATAAAAAAGGTGTCAGCAGTGCTTGCCTCAGGGGACAAGGTCAATGAGGCAACATCAGTAATGTAGAACATTAAGAATAATGAAGAAACTGAAACTCAATATATTGTTTGTATATTTTTTGAAAATACAATTACATTTCCAAAAAGATCAAATTAATGAAAATTGTTTAATTGAGTCATCGCCAATCACAGGAATTATTTATGATTACATGTTTCTCACATATATAATATCAAACTATCAATGTGGGGTAGCATGTGCTAGTCATGAATAAATATGAAACCAGAGAGGTAACAAAGGTGTTCAGTTGTTAACACAGGAAAAGCAAATGTAGGGTTTGGCAATAATGGATTGAGACATTTATAAACTTTATACCAAGCTTGCCTTCTTCCTGTATGAACCCTACATTTTTATTGCCTGCACTATTAAATTATTTTCTTATTTTTCATACTTCTTTTTATAGACTAATAACTTCATATCATGCTTTATAATAACAAATTAAGAAGTGGAATTATAAGGGATTTTTCTAGTGACAAACTTGATTGTAAAAGATAGTAACCACAGACCTGTCTCCTTTATGTATGCACGTCTCAGATCATAGTGTGGCCTGAGAAAGGAGGAATGCATCACCACAGCAGTGAGCGAAGAGTTTGCCTTTTTATCACTCAGCATAGCATTTTAATTCAATTACGTTCCATACACACAGTTTACTCATAGAGGATCACAAGACCAGTGAGATTCTTTGATTTGTACCAATGCCTGTACTTCGGCTGAATTAGCTAGCTAAAGCCTGTAGACTCCTAAGTTTGAACCTTGATAGAAAACTAATATTAATGTTAAAATATGTATCTCACAGTTGCTCCTGTTCTTGTACAGGGTATCTATCTCAAGCAATGCACAAGCCAATTGATTGCTGTCAACACTCAGACAACCATGAATCCGCAAAAGGAGAAGTCAGCAGTGGAAATATCCTGTGAATAAAAGGTGAAAGCAGACTGCTTTCCTCTCCTTGTGTGACCTTTTTTTTTCTCCTTTTTTGTGCTGACATCCCTTGTCCTTCTCACTGTCAAAGAATGCAAAAACCTGATGTAACTTGCCTCTTGAACTAAGTTGCCCTAATAACCACCTCTTTGGCTGAAGCTAAACCAGGTCATGATTTCCCAGTGTGATGTCTGTCACAGGGACATTTCTTTCCTGCCCTACAGTAAGGTTTTCCTTTCCACTGGTTGCTCCTATTAGGTTTCTGTTACTTTATATGGAGAACAAAAGCAAAGGATCCAATTACCTCACTATTATAAATTAAATAAAAGGACATACAGTACAAGAAAGAATGGGTTTTTCTAAGCTAATATGAGCAATTTGCAACTATCAAAACCCTCCTGGGAACACAGAGCTCTGTTCCATGGAATAACAAAAGGAAAAATAAAAGATAGGTTGGAAGGGACAAAGGATAGTCTTTGACAAGACACTCAAAAAGATCATGTTAAAAGGTCATTTTAAGCATGCGGAAATTGGGAACGTTTTATAGCTTCTCTAAGACTTGTGTAACGATTTAAATGAGTAGATGTGCACAATATCAAAATTCACATCAGTATCTTGCTGTCCCCCCAAAAGAGAAGGAGAAATGCAAAGATTTATGATTACTTCCTTCAGTATGCATTGAGTGGTTTGGCTCTCAGGAAAAGATGTCTTTTCTCTGTCTAAAACAATCCCCTCCTTGGAAGTTCTTTATTCATGTTTCTGCAGAACTGCCAGACCATACAGGAAAATTAATTTAAAAAAAAAAAAAAAGGTTTAGGAAGAAGACGAAGCAGAGGTTTTATAGTAAAGCAAGTTGGTATTTTTTTTTATAAAATCCTGAAAATTCTCCATTGGTTAACATAGAAACAACTTACAAGGAAACAAATTCACTTCCTGTGAATAATACTGATTTTATCATTAAAATTATCAAGTTAACAAAAACTTTTATCCTGAAGGTCTTCTCATTTTGAAAATTAATGTTTGTTAATTAGCACAAAAAAATATATATTCAATTACAGATGAAACAATTTGATTAACCGTTTCTCTGGGAACAATTTCTGTATTGATTTTTTGATGTTGTCAAAGCTTTACTATCAAGGAAACTTCTAAGCCAAGAAAGGAGGTGTTCAAAATTCCTACTAGTCTTCAGGGTAATAGAGGGTGATAGGAAATAATGACAGTGAAAGTCTTTTGGTCACTCAGGTTTACATCTCATGGTCTCATGACAGTGTGGCGTCAGAGATGCGGGCTACGGTCACACTGCACGTGGCCATCCAGTCCAGAAGGTGGGCCCTGGTAACTAATTTACATGTGCTGAGCCTGGCAGGACTGTTAAGTAAAACCTGTTAGCTCAGATTTTGGTTCTGCATTCTTTCATGTGACATTAACGTGATTTGTTACCCAAACAGCTGTCTCTCTCTTCCCTCTGCCACGGTGCGGTCACTGGCATAAGGGGGAGGCAGAAGGGAGCATGGGAGGGCTGTACTGCATATTTGGGCTTATGTCCTGGACAAAAGTGGAGCTTCTTCCTTAAACCTCATTGCTGAGGAACCCCGACTCTGCTATGTTTAATTAGGCATAGCTGATCTATATCATAACTGACCTATATCGTAGCTGACCTATAGCTACTAGCCTTAGGAGTAAACTAGAAGGTAGGAGAACATAATGTTTATACCCTTTGTTTTCCTTTGATTAAGGCTTAAAATTTCTAATTATTTTAGGTTAAGAGAGGTTAAGAAGAAAGCTAAGAAAAGTGTCAGCGAAGGAATTATGAAAGACCTTAGCTGGTAGCCACTGTTCTTTGTTTTGGCTTTAGGAATGAAAATAGAGAAAGAAAAGTCAAGTAGAAAGCAAGCATCCTTAGTAAGAAATAGCCAAGATAAAGAAAAAAAAAGAGGTAGAGAAAAAAAGATCAGACAAAAATATTAGAAAAATTTAATGACTCAGTTGGGCCTGTTATTTATATGTTTCTCACATTTAAAATATGTTTTTCCACTGAGATAAGGAGAAAGATAAGAAATATTCTGTAATTAGGAGCAATAAAGAAAGTTCACTCCCAGACTTCCTAGGGTTTTGAAGTTGCTTTCAAGGCCTGTTGTTTCTGGTTGTTATATATTCTCAGTGTTAGGGCAGGTCTGGAGTTTCCAGCTTCTGGGATTCGTTGAGTGATATGCCTGGGGGCAGACATTTTAAAGCAATGCTTTTGAGAGTCACTGGAAGTCTGCTTGCATTGTGTATTCAGTCTATATCTACTGTGTACACTCCTTTATTGGAAAAAAAATACCCTACAACAAAAAATGACCCTACAACAAAGGATAAGAAAATGGTATTTACTGCTTTCTGTGCCCGCTTTTTCTTTGACCTTGCAGCTGAACAAATAGCTCAATCAAAGATTGTCTGAGTGGATTTCAGGGATCAGTATCATATCAGTCCCTTCTGGTCACTGTCACACTTCATACAGATCCTCCTGCTTTCTTTCCACATGAAGTCCAGTCACTTTAAGGCAGACACACACAGTGCCAGACTCTCTGGCTGATGCTCCCTTACCTGGTCCAGAGCCCAACCTCATTTGTTTGTCTGCAAGTTAGTCACTTGGAAATCATTTTATGCATAACAGCCAAGGAAGTCTGGTAGTATGAAATTATTAGATAGTATGTAATGTCAAAAAAGCCAACAGCATCAAAAGAGCCGCTCATGAGTCTCTGTGTGAAGCAAAGAAAGAAGTATGCCAAGCCCAAATGCAAACATGTTAAGCTGCCTGCTGTTTTTGCAAAAATAACAGATACTTTCACAAACACTAAGTGATAGATCTTCCTAAGTCTAAATACAGATTCAAAATGCAGGTTGGGATTGCCCATTTGTACAGGAAATTACCAGTGGTAGGAGCTGGGGAAAACAGTGCCAGTGGTACAGTAGGCCAAGTTGAGAAGCCAAATTATCTCCAATCTCACTGCAATGGACTGGTGGCACAACATCCACTTGTACCATGTATCATTAAAGTATCATGCAACTTATTTAACTCATATAAGAATGGGATCACCAACTGCTTTCTGAGGGATTTTAAGCCTATTAATACCATATCCTAGTTGTGAGGCATTATTGTCTTGTGTCCTTGTAGAATCTTGCCAATTACTTTCTTTTCAATTAAATGAAGAAGGCAAATAGTAGAATTTACACAAGGTTCCTTTCTGGGCTGTGTAATGGCACTTGCTTCAGAAGTGAAAGACCATCCTCTTCATAGTCTTCAAACCCTAGCCTGGTCAGCAATTTCTGTAGGATGGTCTCATCTATTCCCAGCTCTCTGATCATCAACTGAATTTGACTAGGGGGTGGTGCAAGACAACTTGCCTCTGCCATGCTGAATTTTGTGGGTGCAAGGGAGACTCGGCTGCTCCTCAATGTCATCACCTCTCTCCCCTTTCCCCAGGGTTTTATAGCACCACAGCCCCTCTCCCCTTTTCCCAAGTGTCAGCAGTGTGCTGTCAGCTCAGCTTGGCACTGGAGCAAGTGGAGCAAAATCCTGACCTGATACGCAGGAACGAAGTTTCAGGGCAAATTGCCTCATTTCTAGCAGAAATTACAGATATGGAGGACAACATGTTCCTCCCGGGCAACACGTCCCTTCTCAGCAGGATTTGTGAAAATCCCTGCAAGCACCCGCCCTCTTCACAGAGCTTTCCCACAAAAGGAAATGACACAAGAAAATGCCATTATTTAGAATGTTCACAGTTTTTTCCTTAATTTTGCCAATTCCACCTCTATCATATTCTGGGCTTTACTGGTAATTCCTGGCCAGTTTCCAGCCACTTTATCACAAACAGGTGTAGCCAGCACTCAAGCAGTAATTGGTCTTTTAGTGGCTAGCTGGAAATATACTTAGGGAAAAAAACAAATAGCAATTTAAAAACATGTATTTAAGTCCTGATAAATCAGAACAGGATTTTTGTCCACATAGTTAACACTCCTTTTGATGTTTCAGACCAAGGAAATTAAATCACACAAGATTTTTTTCATGTGTTCTGCAGTGAGTCTGGCTGTCTGGCTTACAGTAACGAGTGCGTAAAGACTTTAGGGTAGCTTTGGAGTGCTGATTAATGATAATTTGAAACTGACTGAGCTCAGGTATATGCCTTGAGTTAGAAAAAAAAGTAAACACATTGCTGTCACTAATGTATGCAGTAGCAGTTTTTATTGGGGTGCAAAAGAGCCTGTCCACAACTCCTGTCCCTTGACAGCCCTTGTGCAATGTACGGGCCTCTACACTTCCACCTTCCTTCCTGCTGTCCTCAGGCATCCAAGTGACCTCTATGGTGACAGATTTTTCAAATGACCAAATGCAGTACAGATACTCAGTCAATAGGCATGTTTGTTGTGCTTGTTTCATAATGTGAACGGAGGTAGGACATGCTCTCAGATTCACAAAACACCTAAATGTATCCACCAACCAGAACTAATTCACAGTATGAATTAATTAACAAGAAGTAAAAGCTCAAAAAGGGGAAAAACGATGATTTTCACCCTTTATTGTGTATTGCTCCTCCCTGTTCTAAGAACAGCTCAAAATGAGTTGCAGGAACTGTGATTTGCATTGCTTGGTCATGTTTGTACATGTTGTTAAACCACTCTCCATGCTGGTTTAGTTACACCCAGTACCGACACCAGTGATAAATGCACGATTTTATGAGGCACTTTATAAAGCTCAGATCCTTATGTACTAGGGAATCTGCCACAGATAACAGAACAGCTCATAACACAGCGAGCTGTGCACTTCCCTCTTTCTATTAGTAGGTTTTAAGGATTAAAGATGATCAATCATTCAGTCCTACCCTGTGTATCACAGAGGTCAGTGAATTTAGCCAGGGTTTCCTGCAGCTAACGCAAATGATAAGCATCATGGTTTTTTCCTGGAGCACAGTACAGTAATCTTATTTGAAGACAGAGTAAAGATGGCAGGATGCAACTCCTCCAGGTTCAAAATTAAATATGGTGTTTTATGGTGTGGGAAGCTTGTCCAGCTGGTATTTAAAGTGTATGTAATTGCTTCTCACAGTTTTGCTTTGAAGGAGAGGCTGTCAAGTTTTCATGATTATCTGTCCAGCACAATTCACAGACATGAAAGTCACATATAAATGTTTACAGACAGATATACATCCCCACCATGCAAGATTGTTATTCATCTTGCTCTCTTACTTTCAAAGAGCCAGGAAGGAGAAGAAATGTTGTACTGGTATATACAACCTCATGAAGAACAAAGGATTGCATACAGTAAAATAATGCAGCACAGATCTCAAGGGAATGAATGATGGTTTGGTTGTTGGTTTTCCCCCTGTCCCACTACGGAGCCTGTAAGTCTGAAAACCAAACACATGTGGGAATCAAACAGATTTCCTGTATGCGTGGTAATTCTTCAGGAGCAAGGCTGTAACAGCAATGCTGCATAACCAGTGTGTTTTCAGATCACAGCAGTGTGTGATCTGTTTAAACCAAGAGCTGTGCAGCTAATGACCACTTGGACACTTTTTAGACACTCGAGAAAATTGTAGCAACCCTCAAGCCTTTTACATCCCTCCACTATGGCTGCAAGCCAACGTGCTCCCTTGCTGAAGGCAGCAATAAGCTTAGGCAGCTTAGCCTAGCCAAAGTAATGAAATTACATGTCGCAGTTCAGTTCACCGTGGTCAGTGCCCTCAGCCTCCATTTGGAGAATAATTTTCCTGATAGCAACTGTTCTCAAAGCTTGGTAATACCAGCTCTTGCCTCCTGCTAGTCTTTGTAGAAATAAAATCCCTTATTTTCCTTTTGATTAAATAAAGTATCTCACAAAGCCAAAATGACAAAGCTTTAATGGTATTAGGAAGAAAAAACAATAAATTTGTCTCTAACCTCAGAGACAAAAATACCAATCAGACTTGAGAGTGCAGAATAAAAAGGAAGGAGCACTGATTGATAACTCTCTAGGCATAAAGCCGTCCTAGCTGAACCAAGATGCAAACACATCTTCCCTAATGGAAGTATTATCACATTTGGTAACAATTTTATTGCTAGCCATGGCTGCCTACTGGCATACAAAATACAGTGAGTTCCTTCTGGAGGAGATATCTCCCTGAACATTCATGTGTATAAGGCTACCCAGTGTCTGGCGATGATCCAAGCCTGAGGCAGCCCTGCTTATGGGTCTCTGCCCTGAAATCAGCTTTCATTCCGAATCTGTCCTCTGCACACGCATGGATCTCTCAGGTGTGGTGTCTGTTTGTTTGCAGGTTTCATATTTTTTTTAAGCTGGAACATTTTCTCAAGCAGCTTGCAGCAAGGCTGCTGGAGTGGTCTCACCACCAGAAGCAAGCAGTGGGCAGGTAAGGGGAATAGGAACACCTTCAAGCAGTATTGCCACCAAATGCTCCATACTGTAAAACAACAGCCCAAGTAATTATACTTTTGTCAGCACTTCTCTTGATTTCATGGATTAGTACAAGGAAGACAAGCCATACTAGAAAGATCAAGGGCTGTGATGACTAAGGAGTTAATTAGGGAGGTCTGAAGCTCTCAGTACCTTCCCGGCTCTTGCCAGACCTACTACTGCTGTGGAGATGTGAGCAGGGCCATACAGGGAAGGCCAGAAGGTGAAGCTAGGTGTGAAACCAGTGCCCTGCTGATGTGGCATTCAGGGCTCAGGGAAGCTGTTCCCTGAGGAGCCTCTCCTAGGAAAGACAAAGTGTTGCTCTGACAGCCCTCCTGCTTTACCCTGCCAACTCAGCCATCCTGTTTATGCATTCCTCCTGGATGCCTTTATCCTGCTCTGCAAGGGTTTGGGTGGCTTCTTATCAAGTTAATTTCCCATCTTTCAGAAGCTGTGATTCATTAGTAATGCAGAAAAGTTTCCCATGCACTACAGCCTTGTAAATGGAATTGGCGCTGACAGCAGTAAAGGCCTTGTAATGCCCCCTTCCCAAGAAGATGGTGTGTTTCCCCACTGCCAGTTTTCAGAAACATTTTAATTTCTCAAGTGAAATGTAATAGTAGGAAGATGCAGTCTGAGCTCAGAAATCAATACCTGCTGCTAACAAAGCTGCTCCTTCGGGAACTTATTGGTATGAACTAGCATGATAAATTGAGAGAAATTATGTGTGATCAGGTTTTGTAGAAAGCAGTTACATTATGATATTATTTACCATTTATGCAGCACCATAAAATGGTCAGAATGACGTCTCCTCACACAAAGTGTTTTGGTGTTATTTAATTTTCCTCAGCATATAGTTACTGCTTAAACCAGAATTAATATTACAGAATTCTCTTGTTTATTGATGGCCTATTATGGTGGAGTCTAAAGTATTTGCACTCAGTGGTTTATTTATAAACATTCTTGATCCTTTTTGCTCAAAGGGGATAAAGTCCATACTTAAAATAAGTATTCTGCACTACTCCATCTTTTTTACTTTATACAATGTCAGGCTTCCATCCTAGATGTATACTGGAAACATACAGCTATTCCCAGCCTGACTCCTCAGTCCCCACTGGGTTAACTACGCAAATTGATAGTAAGTGGTAAGCAGCCAAAAAGCACTTTAACCCTTTCAGAGGAGGTCCCTAACTGCGTTTCTTATGAATGAATATGATCGTTCATTAATACATGTAATTTTAATTTATTGGATGCTTAGTGTGTCCAGAGTCACTTACAGAAGGAGAAAATGGTTTTTACATGAAGCCTAGACTAGTAAACAGGGAGGAAGAGAAGAAATTACTGCTCTTGGCTTTGCCATATTCATGAAGGAAGGATGTGGCAAAAAGTAGCTTTTCCTTTCATTTAAAAAGTATAACATTTTGGTTTTGGGAGTTTTCTCTTTGAAACAACGGTTCGACATAAAAACTTTGAATTTCCTCCGAGATGTGCTGTAAGCCTGGTAAAGTGCCCTTTCATTTGTGAATCATGTTTCCTTTGCAGCCAGAACGAGAAAGAAAGATCTCCAAGGCAGATGTGCACTACATTGTGCTGTTGTTGGTTGGCTGCCCTGAAGAGGTGTCTGTAGTCTGTGGAGAAGGGTAGGGAGATTTCTTTTTTCCTTTTCAAGAATTTAATCTGTGTGAGAGGTCAAGCTGCAGGGATAAATGAGGTCCATGGCACCTCCAGAGTGTGGATTGCCCACAACGCCCCTCGGAACTGCTTCTGGGTTGTCTGAATGTTGGCGCTCCTGCTACACATGTCCCCCTCCTCCCACTCCAAATATCTTTTGTTATATTTGTTATTTTCTGAATTTCGGTGCCTCTGATGCTGGTCTTGGCCACTTTCCAAAAAGGCAGCGTGGAAACTATCGCATGTGACAGGGATTGCCACCTGCCCGGGTCTTGTCAGACCTCCTGCGGATCGCTGCTGGAATAATCAGGTAGGAGTGGAAGTCTGAATTTTAATGACGCTTTTAGACTAGACAACAGTGCTGTGAGGGATCCGACAGAAAAGGATTCTTCCCTTATGGCTAGGGTTTGTGTAAGCATCAGGGCTTAACTAACTTAGCCATGAAAAAGAATAGGAGAAGCTGATAACAGTGACATTGTCCTCTCTTTAGGAGGGCATTGGCATGCCCCTGGAGCTTGCGTTACCTGCCTGCTTGCATGAGAACAGGCAGTTCGCCCTGGCACTTTAGGTTAATGGTTATGCATGTTCTGCACCGAATCCTTTCCTTTGAGAGTGGGAATTCTCAGCTATAGCCTGAATTCCCAGAGCCCGCTGCAGGGCAGGGCGGGATGTGCCCATCCGTGCCTGCAGGCCCCGCCGGGCGGGTCGGGGGAGGCTCCCGTTCCTTCCCCGGCCCGCCAGAAGCCCCCGCCGCCGGACATGGAGCCGTGAGGGCGGGCGAGGGACACGAGAGCGGACAAGCCGCCTCTGTGTTTAAGCCGTGCTTGCCTCTAATTTGTTTTTGCAGGGTAGCTCGCAGCCTGCTTCTGTTGTGCAGCCAGATAGACCGCACCGACAAAGCCTTGGCAGAAGCGTGGGTCTTGCTCATTCTCTGTTTCTGGAAGAATTAAGTGAAAAATTCCCTAAGTATATAAACGCCATGTTGGGGAGAAAGGGTGGTGAAACATGGTATTACAGGAAGTATCGACTCAATATCAGTTATGTTTTGAATAAAATTAAAATAGAAAATGTGACCTAACAAATAATCAGATGTGAATCCACAAAAATTACCAAAGATAGTTACGCTTAAGAAGATATGAACAGCTCATGGTGAGACCCAGAGCCCAAAGTTAATCACACCTCCCTAACACATGAGTTCTTCTATTTGGAAGAGCTGTAATAAAAATAAAGCTGTCAGCAAAAAAAAAATATTCATACATATACGTCTACATCTATATCTACATTTAGATATAAGTTATATCCTTAACACTTCATTCTCCTTAAAAAAATTCAGAAGCAGATTTTTTTCTCAATGTAAACCTGTCACAGGTCTAGGTCGCATACTAGCTGGAAGCTTTTTGATCTCAGAGTTCCTTTTGTTTCCCAGCTGGCCTTTGAGTGTTATGGAGCAGAGCCATGAGAACATATCAAAAGCAAAAAGGGGTTTGAACTGCGGAGACAACCATCAATAAAACTAACTCTGTGCAAAACCTGGGAAAATCCAGAGAGATTTCCTAAAACGAATTGCGCAAACTAAACACCCTGTGGCTGAGGAAGTTTCTGCTACCGATGCCTTATGAATCCACAAATATCACGGCAAAGATGGTGTATTAACTGCTGCTAATGAGTGCTAACATGAGTATAAACACTGGGAAATACTGCTGGTGTTTAAAAACAAACAAAAACCAGAGTGAAAGAGAAAAACTCTCCTCTCCCTTTGCAGGACCTGTCTGGACAGGCTGCGAAATCCCTGCCTGCAGCAGCTCCCCATGGGAGCCTTATCCCAGCCTCTTTTCCCCATTCCTCTCCGAGGTGCGAGCTCAGACACCCCGCCTGTCTTCACTGATTCCCTCTCTGCCACCACCTGAGATGCAAGTGACTGCCGGAGGGAAGACTGGGGTCCTTTTTCTTTCCCTGGTATCTGCTGCCTGGGTGATTTAGCACATCCACCTTTTTTTGGTCCCTACTGGATGTTAGTCCTGCTGTTCTCCATTGGTTATTCTTCGTTCCTACTTGCAAATGTTTTCTTTCCTCCTTCATGTTATTACAATTATCCACTAGGTTAGATTAAAAACTGCTGCATTCTGGTTGTTTTGTCTTTGTACACTGAGGAAATATCCCTTTCCCAACAGTTTAGTTGCTATGCCCACAACTGACTGGAGTTTGCTCTTGTGGATGATTTTAGTTATCCTTTCTCCCCAAAGCCAGCCTGTAGATGCTTGCATTGTCCCTAAAGGACATTGTGACTTTCTTTTTTTTTTCTTTTCTCTTCGTTATCCTCATGATACAGCAATAAGTTTAAGGGACATTATTTTTTTTCTCCTTCTACATCTGCCATAATGACTCATGCAGTTCCTGAGTCTATAGATGGTACATTTTTCATCCCCTAAAGCAGGACATTCCTGACAACCCTTCTCCTTCTGACAGCAGACCACTGTGCTAAGCAGCAATCTGTCATCTGCTGCTTTGGGCAGCCATCCTGAAGAAGTGTTCTTGCACATGCTGAGAATAAGGACAGTGATGTGCAACTGTTGGGACGTGTCCTACATGGGGTTTGTCATGTGTGGAGAGCTCTTAGGCATGTCCATGTTTCTGAACACTCTGGGATGTGCCGGCCTTGCTGGGGAGATGCAGCTGCTCAGGTGTGGGGTATCATGGGCTGCCCTCAGACTTGGCCAGCACGGATGCATCTGTCAGGGAGATGCAACTGATAAGGACAGGAAACGAGGCCCACGAGTCAAGTGGTGTCAGGAAGTCTGCATCAGGCACTGGAAGGGAACCTCTCCCCTGAGTTTAAACCATGGTGTGACTAAAAATCAGACGTGACCTCACCTGAAAACGTCTAAGATACAAAGAATTCATTTCTGTTCATCCCTTAGACTCCATTGCCTCTTGCAAGACTCTGGTCCAATATCTGTGCTCTGTATTTCTTACTGAAAACTCTACAGCTGCCTGGTTACATGATAGGACACCTATGGACATGACTATTTTCATGCACTATTAGGCATTTGCAGGGCCAAAATTCTCTCTATTTCTTACTATAAAGTTATTGCACATTTTTGGTAGATTGAAAAGCATCAATCTAATGATATCTAATTACAAAAGGAAGTAATTTAAATATGTGTTTCAATAATATGACATTAATAATTTGAAATATATTTAGTACTTATGGCATTAAATCCCCCTCCCCTATGTTATACATTTCTAGATCTACTGCACCTAGTTGTCAAGTTTGTCTGGTTTATTTCTTTTTTTTTTTACTATGTGACAATTTAACTGAGAACACAGTGTACTTCAGACTGCCTACCCTTATTAAAATCAGTAGATTTTTCACCCACACTTTTCTTCCTTTGCTTATCTGCAGAGCAGATGCAGACCTATTTGCTTAAATCAAGGCTTGCAATTCACCAGAACATCAAAAGAGCAACCCTATCACTTCAGTCGCTTTTATTATTGCACCTTGTCTCCATGATCTCCACTGCATTCTTGCTGCAAAAGGAGGTCTCTTTATCACTTCCCTCCCTTTCCTTCTGCTCTTAGTGGAATCTGCCTTAGCAATCAGAATAATAATGATTTATCTCCAAGGGAATGTGAATGCAAGCCAAGTTCCCTTGGTACAGGGAAATCAGTTTGGTATTGTTTACTCATCCCCTGTGGATTCACCAGATGGCATCAGACAGCATAATTTGGATTCTGTGCTCAAAAGAGAGGCAAAGCTGGAGCTGCACGAATTGATAATGTGAGATTACCAGGAACAGTTCTGATCTTTTTTTGAGAATATGGAGTGTTTTTCATCCTTGTAGAACATGCAAGGAACCAAAACATATTGTAGCACACCTGGACCCCTACCATATTAAGTAAACCATTTTTAGTGTGGTCATTTATGAATTATTTTGCCTGCTCTTCTAATAACTGCTTCCTCTGGAGAGGATGCTTTTCCTGGGCTGGAGTGAAGGTCCTGAGCAGGTCAACAGAGAAGAGGCAGTGGGAAATGAGGCATTGCAGCTGTTTCCTTCCAGGCTAGGACTGCTTTAATTCAGTAAATAGAGGATTTAGGTTTCTGTTCTTTAAATATCCCAAGCATAAATTATTCACTCAAAATACATTTGTCAATGAAGAAGCACTAGGAAAACAGAAGTGGAAAGCTGTAGCAGAGCCTGAACCAGCTACAGCTTTACTGACCGCAGCACAAAGCACTCAGTGTAGCCTGATGTCCCAGCCCTGAGGGATGGAGGAGATGATCTAATCATTCTTGTCCATCTTGTTGCTGCGATTTTATTATTTGAATTGTTTTCAGGCCAGATACTAGCCAACATAAGCTTTTCTGTAGTGAATCCTACTGCATTGATTTATGGCTGCTGAGTGTCTGGCCTTTGAAGACTGTTTTAACCTTTAGAATATTGATTTCTCCTTTTATTTTCCCTAGTGCTGGAAGCAAGCCCCTTGGTCAGGACCCTGGTTGTGCAGTGTGCAAAAGTGTAATGGTGCCATGATTTGTAAAAATGAGCGACCAAAGGGGTGAAAAGCTCAGCAATCTTAGCTGCAGCCCTGCATAATCACTGTAAAAGGGGCCACGGGCCACGGCCTCCAAAAATCACTTGACAGTTTGCCGGGTGGGACCCATCCTGCTGCAGAGGAAGGACCAGAACCAGAGGCGAGGAACAGGCACAGGGAACTCAGAGGAGTGGGTCAGAGGACTCAGGGCAGGCTTGGGGCATCGATGGGCAGGACATGACGGCTTTTTTGGTAGCTGCCCACACAGGAGAGTCCTCCATCACAGGTCTCATTGCCTCTGACCCTTCCTTCCTGAAACCATTGCCCAAGGCATCCACACTCTCTTTTACGCCTTTTCCCTGCTGCTGTCCTCCTTACAGGGCAGGCCTTCAGCTCAGCCCCTGTGACAGCACAGATTCTTTCCCAAGGGAATTCTTCCCTTCTTCTACTAAAGTTTACTAAATATAAGTTCCATGTTACTGAGAGTGGCTTTGGAAACAGGTGGTCAAATGCCTGGGCCAATCAATCCCAGGGGGTGGATGATTGTTAGCCATCCGAATAGCCCTCTCACGTGTATATAAAATCTGTTATTCATTAAATAAAGTCAGTCATTCAGTATTCTCTCACCATTCGTGTGTCCCTTCACTCCGCTATCAGTTCAACAGCGACAAGCCCCAGCTGTCAAGACTCTGAGGTCCCCTGGGAGGTGTCTGGAGAAGACAGAAGCACTAGTTGAAAAGATTACTCATGGCAGAGAACAGTCTATGAAGGTAAAAGCAGTGTGAGGATCAGGAGCATAAAAATAGTTTGCAAAGCACCAGTGGTGCTGATCTGCCAGCTAGATCACTTCCCAGAAGGTATCCTTGAGGGTGGTAGATGCTGCCACCCCAAAGGTGAATTTTGGTTCTTGAAGGATAGTGTTTGTCCTGGTTCTCAGAGGGACAGTGCTAAGCTGCATCCTCACTGCTGAGATACCCAGGAAGAGCCAGGAAGGGAAAGGAGAGGGGGCAGACCACCCCCCATGCCTTCATGCCAGCAGCTGCAGAAGGTGTTGAAAACTTTTGGAGACACTAATCATGCATGGGCTTATCATATGACCACCAGGATCAAAGAGTCCGGACCAGGAGCCCCAGTCAGTCCTCAGTCCTTTTTGTGACTTTAAAGATGGCTGACCCAGCCAAAGGGGTATCTGTCAGGATAAAATATGTCTCTCAGTTTTAGCTAGGCCTGATGCAGATCTGACTTTCTTGAAGAGGCTAATTAAAGTGATAGAATATCTATCATCTTCACCCACACACATGCTCTGTCATGAGTGGTTGGTTCCTACAAGGAACATATGCCTGCCTGTGGAGCATCCCAGAGAAGACTGTTGCAGGAGCAAGTATGACATTGTGCTGTCCCTTCTATGGTTATCTGTGTTGATAACAGTGATTAATAACATGTTCTGACAGCAAGATGTGGAACTCAGAACTAGGAGTCTACCTGCTGTCTGTACCCTTCTGTGTCCTCATTTTGTAACTGATGAATAAAAAAGTGAGCTTTTGCTTGATTTCAGTGCTGAATTATCATTCATTAAAACCTTATAATGCAGAAAAAAAACCCTGGAAGATCTCATGCATTCCAGTCAGTTTTTAACATATTCATTAGCCATACAGTGACATACATATTTATATGTGAGCACAGTACATATTTGAGTATTTAGCTGCCAGGGAAAGGGTGTGATTTTGTTCACATGCAATGGTTCTACCACATGTTAATATCCAGATTTAAGTAATGGAATATCACAATGACTTTGAAAGACATACATGGTATCTACAGCTTGGTTAACCATCACAGAAAACCTGCTCTTCTCCCTGTGGGGAGAGTGTGCCAAGGGTGCAGGGCTCACACAACCTTCAGACATCTTTTGTGCTGTGGTTTTTCCAGCTCATTTTATCGTGGTGGCCTTGCAGGAGTGGGGTTTGCTGTGCTAAAGCTGATGCAGTCGTTGTTGCCACTGTCTGGACCTGGTTCCTGCTGCAGATGGGCAAAAAGGGGGTAGTGAGGCGGCAGTTCCTTCCCCGGTGCTGTGCTGACTCACGGTCTGTGGCAGTGGGGCTTTCTGTGGCCAGCAGGCTGGTGTGGTGTTCCTGCTCTTGCAGGCACGGGATGGTGAGGCTGCCGGGCATCACTGCAGCTGCAGCAGGTTGGGGCTTGGTGGTCTGAGCACCTTCCAGCCAGCCTGGCAGCGGGAGCCTGGGAGAGCAGCCTGCCTCCAGCCTGGGATGCAGACACCCGCGCATGGGCAGTCTTCCCTCCTGTATGGCTTTCCACGTCTTGGTGCTTTCACCAGCATTTCCTGTCTCCTCACTGGGGCCTCAGGTGTCTGAATGCGCTCAGCTACATCTTTTTTATGGCCTTTCATCTGCAGGGTAGAGCAATGCCCTGCTCATTCTGGCCCACTTGTGCTCTAGACATTTAAGTATGTGAGTAATGAGGCAAGTGAGCCACTGCACCAGGGTGAGCTCTAACTGAACCCTGGCAGTGCAAGTCTGACCTGTAACTGCAGGGAAGCCAGTCCTTACCAGCTGGAGCTCTTCCCAGCACGGTGGATTCCAGTTAGCAAAGGGCTCTCTGGTTTAGGAGTAACCCAGGGGATGCTGTGAAATACCACACTCAGGCACTTCCTTTCAGTGCTTTGAAATACCCAATTCTCACAGAAGCGAATTGCCTATGATGAAATGCAGCTGGGAATCTGGAAATACCTCCTCTAATCTCCTCCCCTATTCTAATGTGCCCCCTAGAAGAAGAAAGTCCAGAGTGGCGGGTAGCACAGAGTGTTGTGCCAGTTATACACTCCCCAGAAATTCCCCACTGCTTCTTGCATGGCAGCCTTCCAAGCTATTAGTACCATGAGACTAATGCAAAATGATCCTCTTTCCTGTCTGTTTTGAAGTTAGGGGTGGATTGGTTGGTTTTTGGGGTTGATTTTTTGGGGGGTGGGGATGGGAAGGATGGCTTTGTTTTGTTTTTCAAATTTTCAGCAAATATCACTTTAATTTATCCAGATTCCTCATACAGATAAAAAAAGAACCCCAGCCACTTTTTCCCACCCTCTGTTACTCTTGATACCTATAGCAGTGTCCTGTTGGCATCAATTGCAGCTTGCTTGATGTACTGTTTACTTCCAGGAACTGTAGACAGACAAGTAGAGAAAAAGGTATTGGTTAGCTATTTGTTCAGATATGTTGTCATCACCAAACCATTGCATGAAAATCATGTTACATAGTACAAAATATTATGTGTTTAATATTTCTATTACTCCCTATTGAATTGTCTTTCCACCAAAGCTAAGCACTTATCAGTAGACTTGCTTGTTTCCTGGCTTGGTGTTAGCTGATCTTCTCTCAGGAAAGTTGTTATCCTCAAAACGTGCCCAAGCATATTGGTTTCTGTCACAGGTACATTATTGTACCACCACTTCCATGCAGCCAAAAGGAAACCAGCAAATGCATTGGGAAAGGCAGCTCGACATGACTACTATCTTATAGGTACATTTTATTCTGTAAGTACGTCCACATGTTTCAAACATTTTAGACTAAAGAATGAATACAAACACTGCTAGAAGTGGATTGCACTCAAAATTGCATTATTACAGGACCTATTTCCTATAATTAAACATTTTCTATAACATTACCTATAAGAGAAAGATTACTATATACTCATTTCATTTATGTGTAAAATGCAAAGATTTGTAACAACTGTGACAACCTTAAATTATGTCTTCAAAAGCATAACTGATTTGTATACCCAGTACTGTGGAAAGTCTTACTAACACAGTCAATAATGTGATCATCAGCCAAAAGTTCATACCCAAGCCTGAAATCAGGAGGAGGAAATCTATTCATCAACTTGTGTTGGTGGTTTCAAGATTAATTATTTTAAGTCCAATCCTAAAAAAGGCTGTGAATTTTCAGATTGCATTAAAATCTGAGAAGTCAGTGCCCAGGGCTGTGCAAGAGCAGGCCTGAGAAAAGAACAATTACAAGCCTTGAATGCCAAATCCCTCGGTGCAATAGCTGATCTAGGATTGAACCTGCTTGCACCACACATCAGTTTGGCTACAACACAGTAAAGCAAAAAAGCTTGTCAAGACAAATGTGCAGCAATATGCCATGTGAGAGAGGCCAAAGTACGTGTTAAAACACATCTTTCTGGCTGCCAGGAGCACGGCATAATTATTTGCGAGTGCTGTACAAAGTCTCGCTAAACAGGTCTCTCTGATTTTACCCATTAAATACAGCGAGTCCCATGACTGGGCTGTTTGCTGCTTTATAAAATGCAAAATCTGTTACTGAAATCTGATTTCTCCTCTCCTTCTTGCCTCCAGACCATGTCTTTTACATGTTCTGTAGCAAACGTATGTAGCTAAATCTGTGTTATTTGTAATCACTGAATGCTCTGTCTCTGTGAAATCAGCTCCTTTGACTACAGTTCTTCATTCAGCTGCCATCCTGGGTTTTTCATGGGATGTGTCAACAGACAGGGCTGCCTGACTCTCTGAGCCATCCCTGGTATCTGCACAGCAGCAGCTGCATACACCTGAAGAACAGTCATTGGCTTCAGAGCCAAGAGCAGGTTACAGCTGCTCCTATAAGCACGTCCAGGTCAACCAGAGGTCTGTAGTACCTCTACAGGGAGTGGTTTTCCCCCACACTTTGCCCCAGTTTTGGCTTTTGCAAGGAATTGGCTTGACTGGGATAAAAAAGTGATTTTCTTTACCAAAAGTCCTTTGACATTAATATCTAATCCAGAACAAGAATGAGGAGGGAATTCATGGGGGGGACATAATACAGGCCTGCCTGTAAGAGAACCAGGCAGCTCCATATCCTGGTCTTGTGCTTAATGTCTCTTGTACCATACACAGAAACATCCTTTGGAGCAATGTCTAGAGCTCTGATCTGCCAAACTTTATTACTAAGCTTAAGTCTTACATTTCTTTCTGTACTGTTGTAGTTTGACACTGGCCAAATGCCAGGCACCCATGAAAGTTGCTTGCTCACTCTCTCCTGCCCCAGCTGGGCAGAGGAGAGAAAAAATTAATGAAGGGTTCATGAGTTGAGACAAGGACCGGGAGAAAACATTCTAAGGGCAAAACAGGCTCAGCTTAAAGGTACAAAGTGAATTTATTACTAACAGAGTCAAAGGAGGATAATGAGAAGTAAAACAAGCCCTTAAAACACCTTTTTCCCCCCCAGCCCCGCCCTTCTTCCCACCAACAGTGCAGGGAGACAGGGCGTGGGGGTTTGGTCACCCAAGGTTTTCTTCTGCTGTGCAGGGAGAGGAGTCCCTTCCCCTGCTACACTGTGGGATCCCTCCCATGGGAGAGGGTTCCCTGTGAATTCTCCAGCATGGCTCCAATCTCATGAGCAGAAGTCCTCCCAACACTGCTGCAACATGAGTCCCTCTAACGGACAAACAGTCCTCCCAAAACTACTGTGGCGTGGGTCACTCGTCCACGGGGTGCAATCCTCCAAGGCCAGGTTGCTCCAGCCTGGAAGCAGGGCCCCTCTCTCTACCGGCTCTCCCACTGACCACAGCCTCCTCCAGGTACCCACCCGCTCTGGCATGGGCACCTCCCCCACAGGCTGTGGGTGGATCTCTGCATCCCCCTGGACTCCATGGGCTGCAGGGGTACAGCTGCTTCACCATTGTCCTCACCACCACCTGCAGAGGAATCTGGGCTCTGGCGCCTGGAGCACCTCCTGCCCCTCCTTCTCCATTGACCTTGGTGTCTCCATGTTATTTCCCTCACATGTTCTCACCTCCTCCTCTTTTCTGCATAGAAAAAAACTGTGTCCCACTTTGTTTCGATTTTCTTCTTAAATGTGTTATCACAGAGGCATTACCAACCTCTCTAATTGGCCCAGCTTTGGCCAGCAGCATGTCCATCTTCAGAGATGGACGTTGGGGATTGGCTCTGCCGGACACAGTGGAAGCTTCCAGCAGCTTCTCACACAAGCCACCTCCATGGGTCCCCCCCACTACCAAAAACAACTGTAACTAATTTCAGTATTGCACCAAGAGGCACTGGGTTGAACTATTTTTAGAATAGGATAGAGGATGGTGGATTCTGGCAGCCCTGACCCAGATTTAGCCTCTGGAGTGGGATGACATTTCACATGTTATCAGTGCTCAGTACTTGCTTTTGTGCCTCTGTGAAGTGGGTGTTTTGCATTGCCAGTCTGAGGTACACAGGACTTCCAGTATGCTGTTTCAGCAGCCACAGAACATAACATAAAACTATTGATCTCTTTTCAAGGGTCGAGTATTTAAAAATCATTGAAGCACTTCAGTTCTGCATGTCTTTGCTGCATCTAGCCCACAGCTTTGTCTTTGCAAACTTGCAGTTTTCACAGAATGATTTCATTTGTTATGTAAATTATTAAATAAAACAAGTAATGATTTCTACAGTTTCAGCCATTGGGTAAACAATCTGAATTGAAATGCCCTTGGGAGAACTCTCACGATTCTGTAGGTGCCAGTTTTCCAGTTTCCATAAGATTAGGTAACCACAAAGCACATAGATTAGGTGTATTATGGGCAGTACAGCTCTGCTGGGGTAAGGGGCTGTGCATCCATGCCACAGGGAAAAGAGTATGGCCCATTCCGGTGTTTTCAACCAAAACGTGTTTCTAAATTTTGATGTGTAATTCTTAATAGTCGACAAAGTTTGCTTATATTTACATCATTGAAGCATGAATTGATACCAAGAACATCATTTTCACTTTACATAAAAGGGAGAATTTGCCCTTAAAGCAATGTATTCTTTGCCCAAAGTGTTTGTACTTCTATGTCCTGCTTAAATGTCTCTGGTGTTTGGAGGAAACTTTATTTCCCGTTACCTAATTTCAGGTGTTTTCTAGCAAAATCTGGCCTCTGTGCAGAAATGAAAGGTTTCCTTGATCCATGTTTTTGGAATGAGGAGACCGATTTCTGCTCAACTCACTAATAGTTTCACGCCTGAGAGGGTTAGTTATGTTCACCACTACCATTCTTAGGGACTGCAGAGATATGTAGCAGAGCTGGGGTACTCCTTCTGCTTTGTGAGAACAAGAATAGCAGGATGCTGATGGATGATGCTGACAGATGTCCCAGGAGTGTCAGCAGCAAGCACCCTTTCCCAACCAGCTCTTGTGCCATAAGGACAATGTGCAATCTTCAAGCTGCTCTGTGGAAATGAACTCATTTTACCACCGTCAGCACCTCGTACTGTGTGTTAGAAATCTTCTGCTGTTCTGTAGCAGAACCAGCCTGCTACAGCATTGAAAATGTGTGTCAGCAGGCTTGAAGTTAGTGTAACTAACAGTAAAAGCTTATCTCTCTTCCACAAGTAAGATGAATTAAATGAATAGTCAGGTACTATTGGTAAATCCATAGATCTCTGTGGGGTTCTTTGATGGCTGCTTAAATCCTCTCTGTTAGGCTGTTTGAGTTCAGAAACACACATCTCATAGACCTCTGCAGAGAGAGGACAGAAATAGACTTCATTTAAAAATAAAATGTGATTTCCACTGTTTGTTAGTTATTCATTTGTGTGGTCATGACCTGTCACACAGGAACAAGTTCCTGTAAATAACCTACTTCTGCAGGCAGGTTAGTGGCCACAAGATCTGACTGAAAATCAAATGACTATCTACCTCCATCAGTGGCCAAATGAGTGACTAATAGCCTCTTGGCCTGTCTGTAGCGTAGTTTGTCCCTTTGTAAAATAGGAATAAAAATAATGATAATAATGATGATGATGATAATAATATTTGTCTCCTTTTAGATCCAGTGATGAAAAACAGTATCCAAAGTTAGAGATAATTATTTCTTATTGTCTGAAATCAATCATATATCTTCATAGTTTTGGAGAATCAGAATATTTGTAGCTTTAGGGTATTACTTTCAAGCAGAAATCCCCTTATTTATGACACTGTTTCTCAAAATGTGTCTACATTTTGGTGACAGAAGCCAGGATGTATTTGAGGGCATGGCTAGTTTCATCCAGTGTCCAATCCAAGTTAAATTTTTATAAAAAATGGTGATTTGGGGCATTGACCATTTAGGACGAGCAGAGATCCCAGACACTCAAGAAAGGAAAAAGAAGTATGGAATACACCTTCAGAGTATTTAGGGAGACCACTCCCCTGTGTGCTGTGTGATTTTGACCTTCTTTCTGGCAGTGTCCTGGTGTTGTATCTTGCTGTTCTCAGATCCGAGGTACCTGCAGCAAGGTGAGATTAGATGAGGTCCTTGGGACTGCTCCTCTTGTCTGTGGAGAACTATGTCAATGATGCTGCTCAATTAGACCCAGCTGGGATCTGCTGCTCTCCTTTGGGGCAGGGTCTATACACCCCTCCTAATCCAGTGCTTAATGCAATGTTTCCTGGATCCCTAAGTGGACTACCAGGGCAGACAGCATGGAAATCGGGCAAATCCCAGCCAAGGGTGAAAGTCTGTGAGGGCATTGGTTTGCTCCCTGGTGGTAGCAGCAAAGGCAGGCTGCTTTCCATGCAGCTGCATAGAGAGGGGTATGCATCTCTCCTTGGATAATGAGGAAGTCCTGGAGCAAGATAGGCAATGCATGAAATAGCACAAGAAACCATGAAATAAGTCAATTTGGAACTTAAGGCTCCCCTCCTACAGGACTTCAAGGTGACATGCCCCAGCCCTGCCTTCATGCTACCTCAGGCACCTGGTTGTGATGCGGAGGGCTGCCAACACAGGCAAGGGATTTGAAATGGCTTCTCTGTGGAAGGGAGATTTTAGTCTTTGATGGATGTGTGAAAGGTATGAGGATACGGTGATGATTACCTTCTGTTCCATTAGTGAGTGACTAGGGAGGATATTAAATGGCAGATATTAAGCTTAAACATTTAAATGTCTGCAGGATTGGATAACTTCCAGGAATTGGCCAAAGAGCTTTCCGAACCATTAGTGTCGACACAATGAAAAAGAAAAAATGGAACAGTGAAGAAATTGAAAAGGGTTGGAAAAAAGCCAATCTTTTAAAAGAGTAAATGGAATGAGTGGGGCAGTAAATGCTCCTGAACCTGACATCCATCACAGTAGGGAATGGAGTGGCTGCTACAGGATGCAATCGACAGAGGGAAGAGTCCTAGCCTCCATCACAGGTTGATTATCAACCAATAGTAATTGGTACTATACAAAATTACTGCAGCCCCCTACTGAATGTATTGGGAACCAGTTAATGGCTAAGGAAACCATACATGGGAAACTGTTGTCCATTTACAGCTGAACCTGAAAGAAACTGCTGTACACATGGCACCCTTCAACACAGTGTTGTTTCTCTGAAAGGAAACCTGAAATTATCACAAGTCGTGTGTGGGATGGGACTGGCTTCACTGTTTGGTGTAACACTAAGCAGTGGTATGAACAGGTTAGCTAAATATGCTGAGCTAGGCTGTTTATCTGTCACTGAAATGTATATTTCAAAGCCATCAACTGGCAGATCTTGAAATAAAGAATATAGGCCACCAGAGAGGCTGAACGTTATGGAGTGCTGTGGTTCCTAAAAAAACAGGAGAGCTCTGTGAATATGCCTAACAGAACCTAGGCTCCTTGCACCATGTTCTGCTTGGGATACCAAATGTGTTCCTCAGAGATACAAGGCAATATACTTAAATGTACAAGTCTGTCTGATCTCATTCATAAAGCAGAAAACTAGTGCAGTGAGTTCTGCCTCACGCTACTCCATATGTAAGTGTGTGTCATGCATTTTTAGAAATAGATAGCTGCTACTATGTGTTAAATACTACTCTATAGATGGTGTGAATCAGCCAAAACTGTTTTAAATTGGGTTAAGACAGTAATTTGTTTATTTCCACAATACTATTCGTGCTGTAGATTCAAGACCTACGGCAAATTAAAAATCAAAGCTGAACAGCCCTTCCTGTTATGCCTTGGACCAAGTACAGCTGAGGCTGCTAGTGACTTACTTTTTATTTGCCTTTTTCTATTCCATAAAAAGATGAATGCTCATTTCAAGGGAGAGCACTGAGTTCCGGTTCCAGATGGTTTGTTTACACATCTTCCTCATAAGCTATCCTTGTCTCTTTGTTTGAACTGGCCCAAACAGCTACAAAATGGTTAAATCAGACTCTTGAAAATTATTTAGTGTATGTCCTTGGGCTGTCTGCAATTCTAGTTTAACAAAATTATCTGAATTCATTACAAGAAGATGAGTTTTAATGTTCTGTGAAAGCTGTTACATCTGAGAGACTGTGAACGGTGCACCTTGTTAAGTAACACAAGAGAGTTGACTTGCAGGCTCAGGTTGCCTAAAATAAACTCAGCATCTCATACATTCCCATCTAATGCTCCCCCCGCCCCTGCCCATAGACAAAATCAGTCTGTGCATGCAGTGTCCATTTTGTGTCACCCAGCTGCAGGCCTTGTGTTGGATGAGTGACTGAGGAGGCAGCTCTCGCTCTTTTTTTGCCAGCAGTGGACACTGCAGTATTTGCAGAGTAGGGCCTATGGGGCCCAGGTGTCACAGGGACATAGAACAGGGCACAGCCAGCCCTGGGCTTCTCTCCCAACATCTTCCTGGTGGCCAGCATTGACTGGGACTGTGGCAGAAGGAATGAATGCACACTAACTCCTTCTTGCAGCTTGTCAATTCAGTGGGCATTTTGAGGTCACGAATATTTTTGAAAAGCACACAAGTAATTGTGAGGGTTTATTCCTTTTGAACTAGAAATGGGATGTAAAAGCTTTACAGTTTTTGGTGTGACAGCAAACTTGATCTGAAGAATCAATGGAGATTTCTCACAGCCTCTGAAGGTTTTGTTGTGAAACAATGGTGTGACATTTTGAAGCATATTAGTGCATTAATGGTATTATTTTTTGGTCATAAGCGGTATGCTAGAGATGTTCCATAGGACCTGCCTGCAGCCAGCAGGGCTGTGTGTGAACTCTGGGGTATATTATACATTAAAATACATGACAGGACCCAGGCCATGTTCCGTCATGAAGAACATGCTGTAAAAGGGTGGCCTCAAATTTGCAAAAAGACAGCCTAAAATATTTTGTTTCTCTTTTGCTGCTTGAGAGCTCTGAATGAGAAAGCAGAAGTCTTTATATTATTCACATCAAGTGCTATTTCCATTACATACCCCCCCGCCTTTTTTTCTTTTGGTCAGGCCACAGACTTCATTCTCAATTTCCTGAATGCTGATGCTGTGTTTTGCAAATGGTGCGTTTACAGTGTGTCAGCCAGCTGTGCAGGCAGAAGTAGGGACATGCAGCTGATGAGTTTACCACGGAAATTTGGGGGAAGGGTATTAGAGCATTTCTCTGGGGAGTGGAGAGTCTCCAGTGAGAGCATGGTGACCTCTGGAAGAGGCTGGTGCCTCTGTGTGTGCCAGGAGAATGAGTGCAAGCAGAGGCGGAAGGAAGAGTGGGAGACCCAAGGGAGTGTGTGCCTAGCAGGGGGGATGGTGCACAAGTGTGAAACTTGTTTTTTCTGCTTTCACTTCAAGTGTTGCAGGTGTTCTTTTTCTGGGATTAGACCCTGGGAAAAAGAGCAATGTGTAAAACCTTCAGCTTTATTAACTATTACTATTATTATTATCATCATAATCATCTAACTCTTGTAGAAAATTGCAAATATTTATTCAGCTTTTACTCTAGTATAATTTTAACCAGACTCGTGGGTTTGCAAATTAGTGAAATCATAGGATCCGTCAGACATTTTACAAGCACAAATGCAATGATAACATCTAATTGCAGGGATCCGAGACTGTCTGACTGCAGATGGGATGCTATTAACCTCTTTCTGTCTGTTATGGAAGTGTCAGAAAATTGTCAGGACAGTGCTAAAGACACCCAAAATCTCTGTGACGTAGCAAACCCTTAGGTCCTAACCCGGGCACAGAAATGGTTGAAGGAGCAGTATCTTGAAATGTAACAATTACCTTAATACACCTCATCACAATATATGGAAGGCTTCAGATATTGGAATACTAACTACATTGGGTTCTAAATTGTGACAGTAGGATACTGTGACAGACTGATATTGTTGGATAGCTGATTTACTTCCACAGCAGTTGTTTGTTCCTTCATTCCCAGTCATGGTCACTTTCATGCTTCCAAAGCCCTGGCTACTTTCAGCTTTCAATGGTAATACTTTCTGTGGGTGCCTGCCAGAGGAACCCTCAGCATAGGCTTTGCTCTCTGAAAGTCAGGGGCTTTATAGGTGAAATGGGGAACCTGTTTCCTTATTTCCTACTGGTTCTGTGAAGCATTGTTTAGGCTCAGGTATGCAAAATGTATCCTTTTTGACCACTTTGTATGCAGATGCTAAATTAATAAGAGTAAAAGACAAAGCTATGTAATTAATTCCAGAAAGTGATGTCAGTGGAAACTTTGTAGGTGTGCTTAGTGTAGCAGTGACCAGTAAGCACATGTTCAGTCTGGTTTCACCGTGAGACAGGGATGACCTGCCCATCCCAGGGTGTAAGAGAAAACCCAAGAGAAAACTTCTAAATGTGAAAGTATTTCCACAGCTTTCCAAAAGTCACTCAAGAAGCTGCGTTCAGCAAATCTGCACGAGTGTAACCCGTGGGTGACACCTTGTGAGCAAAGCTGGAGAAGTCTCTGCTGCGAAGTTCCTTACTCGCGCATAACTGCGGGAGCGCGGAGCAAACCTTGCCAGGAGCAGGACTGCCTCTTTTCCTTCTCTGCCCCCACGCCACGGGAGTGGGGAGAGCAGTACCGGTGAGAATGAAGGGTGTGCACGCCGCCCCTGTGGCATGAGCACAGGAACAGGGAGGAAACGCTGCCGTGACACCCAGTGGGACCCAGAGGGAAGGAGAGCCTGTGGTGGCACTCTGCCTGGTCATGGTACCTACTGGTGAAAAACCAAGAGCCTGTCTCTGGTTAGACTCATCTTCAGCTTTTCTGATGAGTTGCCTGGCAGCTGAGAGTTAGGGCAGTGGTTTTTCAGGGTGGTCCTGCTCAGTCGGTGACAATGTTCATCACCCTTCCTTCACAAGGCCGACAACTGCCAGTGCTGGCAATGACAGTTATGTGCTCTGTTTCACCTAATACCAAGGCCCACCAAAAAAAAAAAAAAAAAAAAAAAAAAGAAAAGAAAAGAAAAGAAAAAGTTTGGTTTACAATTTTTTTAAAAAAAATTATCCGATTTTTAATTACAGGATTTTTATTTTTTTTAAATTTATTTATTTCTTTTAAAATTTTGCTGTCAGTCTATATATTTCATTCACTTCCAGCTTTTCTCTCAAGCTGAGGGGCTCAAAAAGCCTTAATTCAAAAAACAAAAAGCTTCTCTCCACTAGCATGAATCCAGGAACTGGGAGATTTAAAATTACAGAAAACATGCAGAGCTTCAGCCAATCTGTTAATCCTGTTTTGCACATATGGAACTAGGCCAAGCACAGAGAGATTTACCATTTTGTCCAGGATTACATATAATTTTGAACACTTAGATGTGCTGATGTCCAGATTACTAAAAAAGTCTTCCTCTTCTGAAAAACGGAGATAACTAAATTCTTACAGCATATTTTTCATTTCAAACCACAATATGAGGTTACTTGACCCGTACTCTCTTTAATCTTTGCTAGCAAACACCAAGCTGTATGTATAATTTCTGGAGTTCTCTTCAGTAATTGTCTTATTGTTTTACTTCTGTGTTCTGAATGACAACTGCTCGTTGCACAGTGCTGTACAGTGAAAAAGATCTCTGTAACAAATTCAGGTTTATTATTGCTATATAAATGTCATTGCCAATGTTCCCAGACTTTCATAATCAGCTGGGAGTGGGCCACTTCTCCAAATGTGTGTATCTTAAACGCTGAATAGAAACAGAAGTGATGTTAATATTTTCCTCCTACTGTATCCACACAAACTGGAGATAAGGGGAACTATATTCTAAAAAAGTGATGTCATTCTTAGATTTTGAAGTATACATCCAGGATCCTGAATGGGGGATTTGCCCAGAAGGGTGGGAGGCAGTACCTCGTGGGTGCTGAGGGTTTGAAGACATACCCATTTTAACCACTAGAGGTCCGTTTCACACAAATCCTTTTCAGAGTACACAGAGGATTTTGTATTAGTACCAAAATTTTAAACCCTTACACGCTATAACAAATGTTTAAACAGATATTTAAACTGCTTTGCTTTAAGTGACTGGTATGATAATGCCACTCAAAAAGATAACATGTATTTTTTGTTTTCTGGTGTTTCTTTCAGTAGCAGGTAGATCTTTTTTTCTTCTTTTAAACATTAATCTATTCAGCAGATTACTGAAGAATACTAAACAAGAAGCTAGGCTAATGTGTATCTTCTGGTAATTTTACTCATTTCTCACTCCTAAATATGGAGGATGAAGTCACTCTGCAAGACAAGTCATGAAAACCCACTTTGGCATCCTTATCTTTTTCCCAGAATATTTGGAGGCAAAAGTCAAAAGAGCCTTCTAATGGCCCCTCTTATCTATATTAGACAAATTACAGAGGCAGAGCACCATACTGGAAAATGAAACACTGTGCCCTAAAACGAATTATCAAATGAAGAGCTGTGAGGAGAGGAGTCACTATTCAATAAGTTTGTCTGTGACTTTTAAGAAGCCTTTCCAGTCAAAGATGTTGTGCATGGCTTTAGGTACACAACCACAGAAAGACTCAGAAGGGTAGTGCTGGGTGGGTGCAAGCTGAAGCACAAAGATCTTATCCTCCGGCATCCATGTGTGTGTCTCAGCATCCACTAGACATGTACCCTGAACTGTATTCTTACCAGTGAATGTCTAGAGCAATTTCAGACTTTCAATGCTGCTTTTCTGCAGCTCAGCCAAATCTGCCTCCTATAACTAAGCCCTGGGAGTCCAGATTGCACAGTCTGCATCCTTAAAACTGGACTGAGCATGAAATGCAGCTGTTCTGCCTAGGCAAACCCAGTACCAGGGGCAGAGCTGTTGCTTCTCCTTCTGTTTATTCAGCTGGGCAGAAAAAACTTTGCTCAGTGTTGTCCTACATCCCCGTTTCCATTCCCAGGGCTGTCAGAAGCTCTCCTTGGGCATATCTTTGGTTGAAACTACATGCCACTGCCACAGGCAGTGCTTGACACCCTCTCTCTTCAGGCATTACAAGTAGGGAGCTCTACTCTTCACCAAACTCCAGTATGTGTTGCACTTGAGAGAGTCCTGCTCAGGCACTCTGCTTCGACTGCTTCTGGGAGGTAGCTGGGACTGGGGAAGCTGCATTCTGGTCTCCATGTGGAGGACCTCTGCATCTTTCGTTTAAGAAAGAAATGAAATGTTGATGATGAACAACATCAGGTGTTGGGGGCTAGGCATAAATCACAGCTGACAGAGCTTATGCTGTTGGTGTGGATACTGAATTTTTAATTGTCAGTAAGATGTCTACCTGATGTCCAGGGTCATATACAAACTGTCTGGAATCAGAGAAGTTTTAGGTATCCACACTTTCTGAAAACAGTGTCATACCCATGCCCCAGATAGTAATGGATCACAGCACATGCCTCAAGAGTAAGCTATCTGCTGCCCCACTTCTTATGTACACCATCTGTGCTACTGCCTGCCACACTTTCCCCACACTAGATGAACAACCAGGGTCTGTGATTTAGGTTTGAACTAAAATCCCATGCTCAATAATCGAGGTATGGGGTTATATTGGAAAATGACAAGGAATTACACATAGGAACATGAGAAAGTAAAAAGCAATGGAGCAACAGTGACAACATAGCCAGGTGGCATATATGTAATTTAATTAAATTAGTTAAAGCTATCTCAGTGAATTTCAAGATGGACAATTAACTAGTAAAATGTGATAGCGAGAAATAGTAGTCCTTCAGTTACTTCATACTCAATAACTCCCCGTTGGCCTTTTGTCCTGTACAGTGTTAAACTGCATCTGAATGTTATGTTATACTTCTGCACATACATCAATTGTCACCACTTGCTTTTTGTAAACTTATTCATCAAAGAGTGCAACTGTGTTTCACTTTATGAGGTCATTCATGGCTCACTTCTCACTATGATATTTGGAGCATTTGATTAACAAGATCTCAAAGAGGAAATCTGAACTTTTAGATACCATTACATAGTAGTTTAATTAATGTGCTTCTTTATATCTAAAGAAAATACCTCTGCTCATCTTTGTGGGTGAAAAGGGAAGACAAAGTGTGTCCATTTTCTAATATTAAGCTTTTTCTGTTTTTAGTGTCACAAGGATTGTTGAATACAAATGTTTTGGTTTGGTATTGCTTGTAAGCAAGGAAAATTGGCACTGAAGAGGTGTATCAGCAAATAACTGAGGTCAGTAAAGATTTTTACTGGTTTTACCTTTCATTTGTTTTAAAGAAAAGAGTGAAGGGAAGGTAACCTCACAACCACCAGATCTCATCTCTTACCTGTTTGGATATAAGCCAGTTTCATAGATTTTCTTTTTAAAGGCAGGAAAAATCGCACTAAAAAAATCAGAGTTGCACATTTAAGGTCTAGGCTGACCATCTGAATTTTCATTCTCTGGTTGCCTGTTCTATTACACCAACAACAGAAGATATCAAAGAACTAACAAATGATAACAAAGAGTATTTCACTCAGATAGGCACATCTCTGCTGAGGCTCTTGACATAGGGTAACACATCTACCAGTTACAGAATCACAGAATTATACTGAATCAATTAGGCTGGAAAAGATGTCCAAGACCATCAAATCCAATTTTTCACTGATCACCAACCTGTCAACTAGACCACAGCACTAAGTGCTACATCTAGTAATTTCTTGAGCACCTCTGGGGATGTTGATTCCCCCACCTCCCTGGGCAGTCAATTTCAATGTTTAACAGCCTTTTGTATCCTGAGTTTAGCTCAGCTGGTTAGAGCATGGTGCTAATAACACCAAGGTTGTGGGTTCAATCTGAGTACAGGCCATTCATTAAGAGTTGGACTTGATGATCCTTGAGGGTCCCTCCCAATTCAGAATATTCTGCGAAGAAATTTCTCCTGATGTCCAACCTGAACTTTCCCTGATGCATTTTGAGGCAATTTCTTCTCATCTGTTGCTGGTTCCCTGGTGAAGAGGCTGATTCCCATCTTGCTACCACCTCCTTTCAGGCAGTTGTAGAAAGCGATAACATCTCCCCTGAGCCTCCTTTTCTCCAGGCTAAAGTCACCCTAAAGCTTGGGCAGAGAAGTGATTGACAGCAGCCCTGAGGAGAAGAACTTGGGGGTGCTGGTGGGTGAAAGGCTGGACATGACCCAGCCATGAGCACTCCCAGCCCAGAAAGCCAAACGTGTCCTGGGCTGCATCCAAAGCAGCGTGGGCAGCAGGGCCAGGGAGGGGATTCTGCCCCTCTGCTCTGCTCTGGTGAGACCCCAACTGGAACACTGCATCCAGCTCTGGGGTCCCAGCACAGGAAGGACATGGACCTGTTGGAGTGAGTCCAGAGGAGGGACACCAAGTTGATCAGAGGGTTGGAGCAACTCCCCTATGAAGAGAGGCTGAGGAAGACGGGGCTCTTCACCAGGGAGAAGAGAAGGTTGTGTGGAGACCCCATAGGAACCTTCCAGTATCTGAAGGGGGATGCTGGAGAAGGGATCCTTTGTTAGGAGCTGTAGTGGTAGGACAGAGAGTAATGGGTTCAGACTGAAAGAGGGGAAATTTGGGTTAGATATGTTTACTGTGAGGGTGGTGAAGCACTGGAACAGGTTGCCCAGTTCAAGGCTGTGTTGGATGGAACTTTCAACAAACTAGTCTAGTGGAAGGTATCCCTGCCCATGGCAGGGGGGATGGAACTAGATGGTCTGAAAGGTCCCTTCCAAACCAAACCACTCTATGATTCTATGATCTGCCTTTGTGAATTACATTTCTTCATGCTGCAGAATTACCCAGTGAAATGAGTAATTCTGACAGCACCTGTGGGTCAGGTCAGGGCTAAGGGAAGATTTTGCTCTTTTTTCCTTTTAACAAACAGACAGCTCTTCAGTGATGTTCTTAAGTGCTTGATTTTTAGCTTTTCTGAGCATCTCTACAAAATATCAGTACGCAACAAAAAAAATTGCTGATCAAGTTATGTTTAGCTTAAAAATATTTAAAAATTCACTTTGACATTGTATGGAGCCATTCACTGGGAAAACCAATATCATCATTCAAATCTCTCTTTAATGTCATCTGGTTTGACTGGAAAAGCAGCAAAACAAGGCTGTTTATCAGTTGTTCTATTCTGCTGGAGGAGAGGGGCTCATATGCAGGCATTAGCAGATATGGCAGGAAAAAATATAAGGAACTAAGGTAAGCAGGGATGAAAACCAGCTATATTACAAGAAACTCCCATTTTTATTTCTAACTGAGCCTTACTTGAGACTACTATTGGCAGCAGCTGAAAGACTGCAGTGCTGAGTGAATGGAGATCCAGAATCTGGGATTTTTGATTTGCCCTCCCTTTCTTCTGGCTTGAATTATTACCAAATATAATTTTTTGTGTCACTTATGTAATTTTCTAATCTTCCATCTGAAGCCATCCTATTAAGTAAGATAGGCATTCCTGGACAAGGAATGTGCTCAAGAATAGTAAATCTGACACTGCAGACTTCCTGGCACACAGGCTTCAATTGAACATGCATGCACAATCTGTCCAATTTGGCCAGAAAACATAGGATTTACTGAGCTGGGTGTTACGCAGCCGTAGTGCATATGGGCTGTGAATGTGTCTAGGATTAGCAGTGACACAGCAGCCAGTCAGAGCTGCTGTGAATGCACAATAAGGTTTCAGTTGCTGGACTTACAGACACAGAAATCCCAGGAGAGAATCCTGAAGAACCTGCCCTGATAAAATTCTGATCTGATAGAAAGGAGCATTGCCAAGAAAACCTGGCTTTCAGCAGTTCTTAATTAAAAACGAAAAGAAAAGAAAAGAAA
>VZTJ01000234.1:0-46738 GCA_013397795.1 Orthonyx spaldingii
CTGTCCTCAAACTAGGACATGTGCCTAGTCCCTGCCACAAAATAACGAAATGAAAAGACAATGGCTTGCGCAAGGCAAAATACCTTGTGCTCCCATCATGAGTAAGCACTACCCCTCAGTTGTAAGCACCACTAAACTTGATGTTCATTTCAAGGGCTGATAAATATGGTGCAAGTAAGCATTCTTTTTTATTTTTATTTTTTTGCCTATGTAGTTGAAAACCTAGAGATATTACCACAGAAGGAGAAACAGGTACTGTCTAGATCCATTTCCTGTAGCTTATAAATATCTGTGCTCACGATTCCCATGAGTTAGCCTGTTGCTTGAGAGCAGCTGAAGGTGAGAAGACTGACTTGTAATCACCACAAACTCAGACGCTGAGAATGCGTTTTTCTGACAGACAATTTCAAAGAAATGCACTATGTTTTTTGAAACACATTTATTTCAAAATACTTCAGAAATATTATTACAAGCCCAGGTGGCTAAAGCAGCTAACAGATGTGCAAATTTTGTCTGGGGATTACAAAAAATGCAGTTTATTAAATTGTGTCATATGGCAGATGGGTAGGAGCTCTGTGGAGTATTCGGTTGATTACTCCATAGCTTCTGCAGTCAGAGGAAAAGCCCCAGCCTGCGTTTTTGCATATGCACAGTTACTGTAGAATGCCAGTTTGCATTTGTTAAAGAAAGGGTATTGAAACAAAGCACCTCAGGGCTTCCCCAAGATTGTCTATAATGTATTGGTTAAGGCTGAACATTGTCTTGTGTCATGGAAAAGAAATTAAATAGGGATACAAGCCCCCTCAGCTAAACAGCTACTTCCTCTGATAAACGTGGGGTTTATATCTTACTATTTCATCTGCTCTACCCAAATAGCCCTTTAAACTTTCTTTATTAGCTGTAATTACATTACAACAGTTATATGAAGACTTGAACAATGCTTCTGGTTTTAGAAAAGCTTCCATGACTAAATGGAAAATGTCTCACAAATCTAATTTCCTATTCTGTTTACAAAGGTCTGCTGCTTGGTGACTCATAATCTTCCTATGAGTTGCAGCAGTCAAGAGAAAGAGCAAGCAGCTTATGTTGACTCAACAAAACAATTACTTTAAAAAGAATAACCTGTTTTTTCCTGCTAACACAAATTTTCTGCATCGGTGTTTACACATTAGTATGTGTAAAACCAAACTAGACAAAAAGTAGAAAAAGCATAGAACTTGAGTACCAAAAATAACACATATTCATAATCACTTAAAAAATTATCATGACTATGGATTTTATCGATTTCAGTGCAAAATAGTGTTATGCATTTTGTCCTTAAAAGCTAAATAAGAATATCCTGAAACCACCAACACATTTTATGTGAAAAGTTAGATACACTTAATAATGTAATTATTTCATTTATAATTGCAAGAAAATGATGAAAAGTTGAATAACATTTTTCTTATCCATTGCTGTAGCAATTCAAAAGTGACACATTATAAATGGAGCTGAGTAGGAATATGAGTATAAAAACGGCTGTCATCTAACACTTTCTGTATAAGATCCTGCATTCAATTATCTACCAGTTTGTCAAATTTCAGCTGTTGCTGCTAAAATTTTCCATGTCAGCAAATGCACTTCAGACAGAATTTCTTTTAGAAAGTTTCTTAAAAAAAAGTTTCCAACAATAGCAGCAAGGACTAGTAATTGGTTTATGTTACATTGAGACCAAGACCCTGTGGAATAAGGCCCTCCAATATATTCCTTCTTTTGACTCAGGAAAGCAGCTATTTCAAAGAATGCCTACAAAAGCATGGTCAACTTACTAACCTGCAAAAAATCCTTACAGTTTTTCACATCTCCAGTGTTTCTCCTTCTGAAGAGTGTGCAAATTACCTCTGAAACATTAATTTTTACATGTTGAAATTATTACATATGACTGCTATGAGCCATGGGTCTATGAGAATGCACTTTCTGCTGCACTACGCATGGCTGTTGCTGGAGCCCAGGAGAGAGCACAGCAGCCTGTGAGGTGGGGAAATGAAGCCTTACAAGGCAAAAGATCTAGATGAGCAAGAAGCATGCTGGGACAGGGGAATATACGGTGAAACTGGGACAGCTAAGCTGAAAATAGGTGAACACATGAAAAGAAATGAATACAGGATGCAAAGAGTTGAATAAAGATCTGCAGAAGAGGGTATGGCATTCAGGATTATAGAGACAGCCTCTAAGAACTTCATAAGAGGACTGGGTAGGGACAAGCTAAAGGGACAGCAAGATGTAGGCCTAGAGAAGGGAGCAGCATCTCTCCAAGTGCAGAAATGGACCCACACATAACAGAGACACGCCAGCCATCAAAGCTTGAAAATCCTCTGCCAAGTTGTGGATCTCATCCTCCACTGGTTTGTTCATACAGAGACTGAAAACTCCTTAATGTCTACCAGCTACTGCCCCAGCCACAGAAGCTCTGCTCTGAACATTCAAGCCCTGCTCATGTGTCTCAAGGTGGTTATAGTTTTCTTTTCTTTTATGTCTGTAATTTCACTGCCCTTCATGTCCTGATTAGTAGAAGGAGAACAATCCTACCCTCTCATCTCACAGTCAAACTGGAAAATGATATGTTTTCTGCACTCGGAGCAGGGTCTGAACAGTTGGCAGTAAATAAAGCAAAAGACCACAGGTTGACAGAGAGGCTGGCAGGAAAAATAAGTAAGTACTGACACAGCCTGTTCTTTGCTTCAGTGCACCCAACGAGGCAGAAATCTGTGAAATAGAAAGCAGGTGATTGTTCAGTAAAAAGCCCTGCAATGGGAGAGGGTTGTCCACAAAGGCCAGCCTTAGTACTGGAGATTTTAACCTCCAGTCCTGTTGTCAACTTATAGAGACAGCTCCTTTGGGAGGAGATTTATATGCCTTAAAATGTGCTCTTATTCTATAATTGCTCTCCAGACAAGTTTGGTTCTCTCCCTCAAATGAGGAGGGACCCAGAAGAAGTAGCACCTCTCAGGCTCAGCTATGCTTTGTGAATTTTCCTCTGTGCTGTACTGCAAGTGTATAAACTTGGTCTGCAGGAAAAAAAGAACCATCAATTATTAAAAACAAGAGAAAACAACCCCACCAGTAACATTGAAATAAACCTTTTAATGGTTTTTCCTCCATAAATGCTCTGTGAATTTTAATGATACAGGAAGTTTGAAGAGCTGTCTCTGTTTCTGAACTCAGCTGAGACAAGTGCATATTGGAAGCAGCATGAAAAATCCCTAAAGGATTGATTTTCAAGTGAAAGACTAATTAATTTATTTGCAAAAGAAAGCCAATACTTACTAAAACTTTTGGATAAAACAATATCATTCTTTATATATAAGGATGTTTGAATCTTTCTTTACATACTAACCCATCTTGAAATAAGAAACAATCTTAATTTACTATTTTGATATCCAACAGTGGAAGTCTTCTAAATGTGTTAGAACAGCTTCAGGGAGAGAGCTGAAAGCATCAAACTGACATTTTTTATCTGCAAGCTATTTTCCACATGCTGCTCAGCAGAGAAACTGTAGACGTGCTTGAGACAAACAGAGAGTCAAAGGTTGGCATAACAGACCAAGCAGGAGCTAATCCTGCTACAAGGCAGGTGGTAAAAGGCAGAGGTGCAGCTCTGCAGTTCATGGCACAGTGTTTGTGCTGGATATGGCTTTAGAGAGGAAACCACTGGAGAGGCTTTGAAGAAATTGGCACGGTCAAATTACAATTCCACCTAGTTTGCAACATGCAAGCACAGGGTTTTACCACTGTAGGGAAAAAGCACTTTGGACAACTAAGTTCAGCAGATATATTGATGTAATAGTCGCTTCCTTGCTTACAGATCCAACATGGGGAGGAGAATTTTTGAGTGAAGATCTTCAGGTTGTTTGTGAATATATTGTGCACTATGACAAAGCTGTTTCACTGGGCTCCCTAACTCCTTGCTCTATTACTGGTGACCAAATTCTATGGCAAAGGTCTTCATTTGAGATGGTGTGAAGGGGAGCTTATCCAGGCACTGCTTCTTTTCCAAGTACTTAGGAGGAGAGCTGTCTCACTGACCAAACTGCAGGAATAATTGAACAGTTTTAAGAAGAGGATTGTTGTTCTGATTTTATGTGCATCTCAAGTCCATGACTCCATAAACAGTAAACAATTCAACCTGTATGATGTACAGCTCCTGGAGTATGAGCAGGAGGACTCATATGGATGGAGCTCTCTGTTAACTCCTTTTTCACCCTCTGTTGTTAGAGGTTTTGAATTGACTGAACCAGCTCTGCAGGCTCTAACCTTTTCCAGCAACAGCATCACAAAGGAGTGATAGCAAGCTGAGCTATGGATACCAAGCCAAGGATTCACCATATGGTGTTTTTGTTACACACAAGGGGAAAGATTGCTTTAAAGACCAAGGGCCAAATTCATCCCTGGCATAAGACTACTAAATTCAGTGGTATTAGATCAAGCATGAAGTCAACAGCAAACTAATTATATGTGATGGGGAACAGGAGTCAAGGTTCTTTTTTTAATAGCCCAAGGATATCTATAAGGTAAACTCAGTTGAGCCAAGTTTATCTTTTTATGTCTAACTGACATCTGTTCTCAGAAAGCCTGCAGCACACTGGAACTGTTTCCCAACCTTTTTCCTCTCTATAAACACCGTGAACGTCTGTGACGGTCAAAGATGGTGAAAAGGTGTGTTTCATACAAAAAATGGGCACCACAAATGACCCAGGAGATATTATGCTAAAATATCCCGACACTGCTTTAGTGATTCTATATTCAAGATAGAAATACAAGAAACCTTTCCAAAACCAGTTGTTGATTTTTGTTGAAATGTATTGACACATGACAGCAGATGAATTTTAGCCACTGTTATCACCATGTACATTAAAGAAATTAGACTGGAGACAATACACTGTGAGCTAATCAAGCTACTGACAGTCTAAGCCCCTCTTTTACATTTTCAGAGCATTTGATGTGCAGATCAATTAAAGGGCTTATTTCAAGTTGTCTTCAAATAGCACAGCAGCTATGACATGCAGAACCCCCATAATGCAGACATTCAGTAAAGTGCACGTTGGTATACTTTTATCTTTACAGCATGTTATCTCATTTTTACAGGGAGACGTTACCAGAATGAATTGGTTGAAATGCAAAAAGTAATTGAGGAATCTGGCTTTTAAACTTCATGACATATTAAATAGATGGGGAAAAAATTGGTTGTTAACATGAGTCAGGTTGTCTAGCCTGTCTACTGCTGTAGGTTAACTTTGCAATACCTGAGAGAGATTTTAGAGGATATTTTTGAAGCCTGGGATAATGGCTGGTGAAGTTGTAGTCAAGGTAATGTAAATCAGCACTTATTCAACAGAAGACAGTTAAGAGCTATAAATCCAAGAGAAATATAACTGGAATCAGGCCAAATATATATTTTGTTTCATATAGCAGGAAATGCTATATAGGTATTTTAGAACTGACTTCAAGCAGGAAAGTGAGAAGAAAAATAATGTGGCTAAACTTCCTACAATATCAATAAGACCCATCTGCAGAATCAATTTTTTATTGACAGAGCAAAGACAGCTGCGATACAGGTTTCAAGAAGTATAGGTTGTCTCGTGACTCTGGCTGTTGTGAAGTGGCAGAGTGAGTACACAAACCTGAGACATGAGTTTACAAAATGGTCACTCTCATAGGCTCCTGTGGGAAACCTAACTCAATCCTAGTGGATATAAATTATTCATGCCTTACCTATGTTATTGATTCTGGCCCTAAACTCAGTGCAACCAGAAAAGGTAGGACTGACTGAGAAGAGAAAGGGGATACCCTGAAGATGCAGTCTGGTAGAGCAGGACATGCTGCTACATGTGAGGAGTGAGGCCGAAGGATGCCAGCAGGAAGAGAGTTCAAAAAACCCCTGATATTTTGCTGGGCAAATGAGAAACTCAAAAGCATTTTAGCTGTTAGTAGTTACTCTGCAACTGCCAGGGATCTCTTATACTTAATTTCTGGCTGACGACGCACGACAAGAAGCAACTAGAAGAGCTGCCTGTCTCTGAACCTAGCAGTCTCCTAATACTCTTTCTTGCCAGGTGAAATATCAGTATTGATAACCCAGCTATAGGTTGCTTGATCCTTTGGAGCTCCATTGCTCCCATCTGCCACTGTAGAAGCCCCACACAGCCCTTTCCCATTTTCCTGGACCTGCTTTTTTTCTCACAGGCTCCCCTTCAGAAGGTGGCTGTGACTCCAGTACTGGAACTGCTTGACTGGCATCCACAGTCCACCTTGCCACCTTTCTCAACTCCACCATTCACTCAAAGATGACATGAAGCATGAAGCACTCCCTTTATCCTAGATTTCTTAAGTCTTTAGCAGACAGTTTTACCCATCAGGAAAAAACTGTGAGGTGCAGGACCCAGGTAGCCCATGCCATATTGCTGATTGAGACAGAATAAGCTGTTGCAGCAGGCTTGTACTGACAGCATTGATATCTGTTTGCAGACTTTTTCCCTGGGCAACATTTGGGGCTTTAAGTCCATATTTTGTCTCATTCAAGGACAAGAGATTTTTATCAGACTCAGGAACTTTGCTCAAGTGCTCTTTTGCCAGATACCCTAACAAGTATGTCTGACCAGAAGCTCTTCCAGTCTTGCCTTCAATTTGCTGACTTTATATCCACAGCTGAAATATTATTATTGAGAGGTAATGAATACATTTGACAGGTACCTAGACGTACTATAAATAAAGATATTAGACTTTCACATTCAAGGACTTAGACAACCCTCCTCTTCTGTTTGAGCTCATTAACACTGTGCTTCTCTTGAACCTGTAACATATAAGATTGCAAGATACAAGGTCAGAGAGATGTACTAGAGGTAGTTCTCTTTGCTGGAGTCTATCTGTGTTCCTTTCTGTATATTTTTTTTCTCTTAGGTATGTTATTTTCCTCTAAGAAATATATAATTTTTTTCTGCCTAGCTTTACTTTTGAATATTTTCCAAAGTCTCTGAGTGTTTTCGTTGTGCCTTTCCCCTCCTTTTCCTCCCATCAGTATGTTTCCTATGTATTCTCTATATCTTAAAGGTGTTAGAGTTGCTGATAAATCATCGCAAGTAAAGAATGCAACTTAGATGGCACTCTCGAGGAACAGTCTCTCAACAGGACAGCTGAGAGCAGTGGGAAAACAGGAAACCAAGCAAAGGGTTTGGGATTATTGATCAAATAAGAAATATGGATTCTGCCTCCTTGATGGCATCTGCTGAGACATAAAAAGAATAGACAACTGTGGAAAAATCCCATGCAGACACACAAACACAAAACCATTACCTTTCAAAGGAAATATTTTCATAGCCTACAAGGGGAAGAAGGAGTTTCACAACGCATAACACTAAAGACTATGACTACGGAACCACTCCATCTCTCTTGGGAATGCATCCCTAGTAATTCGAGAACCCTTTCTAGCTACCAGTGACTTGTTTTAATGACTGACTATGCACTGAAATAAATAAACAGAATTGTTCCTAGGCAACATTCATAAATCCTCAAGGCTGAGGTACAGAAAGCTAATCCCCATGAAATATCTGGACGTTTCCTAGGTCAAGCAAGTGCTGCATCTGCATCTCGTTGCCATTTCTCACAGTATCTCAAAAGTTGTCCTCATGGAAGTCTTTTCCAGGAAATCCTTTTCATAGGAGAAATCCAGTGACAGCTGTTATTAAGGAAAAAAAGTGCAAGGTGTTTTGAAGCCATTTCTTTTTACATGTGAAGAACCAGTAATATACTTTAATTTGTGAAATCACCATGCACCCTACTCCAACTAATCTTTGACTGGATTCAGGACTGCAAAGGCTGAACAGCCCATGCAGGTTTCATATCTTTGGTAATACTACGGGATACCTTAACTCAATTAAGGTAAGAGTCTCCTATTGAAGGCAGAACATGACCAGGGCTGTGAGTTTACAATAGTGTTATATTTTTAATGCAGCATCTGTATCAAGAAACATGTAGAAACAGACTAAGAAACTGAACACAGACTTGTCATCATCCTACACACAAAGCTTGGGAGTCACCTTTTCACATACCCCTTTCTTTCATCATGAATCCTCTGGCCCAGATTCAGCCATTTGGGAAGTCTGGAAGAAGTGAAATTTGAAGAAAAACATTCTCTTCAGATTGAAGAGGGGTTATCAGTTAGGGTGGAAAATGTGCATACCTCCATGCTTTCTAGCAAAGGGTAGCTGCCATAGCTGCTTCTTCCACTTTTAGAGTCAGCAATATATGGTCATGGTTTAAGCACCTCTTTCTTGTAACGTTTTTTTATAATGCTAGAATTTAAAAGTAACCCAGTATTAAGATGCTATCTACTGTGCACGTGTTGGCCCATATGAAAGGATTGTTTACGTACCTAGAAACTTTCATGTGTCTCTGAATATGTGATTTGCCAGTTTTTATTGTTTATTGTGCCTGCTTCTGATTCCCATTTTAATAGTGTACACCACTTGAAAGAATTAGGCTTATATATATATATATATATTTTTTTTTTTTTTTTACTAAGACCATTTTAATTCACTGAGGAAATTGTATTCAGTAATAAGAACTGAATAAATGCCATTTTGATTTGTCCTTATCAGTGAGAGAGGTTAAGATATAGGCATTTTATCAGTCCCTGATTAAGCTATGAGCGTTCTATTTAATTCAGTTTGTTTCAACTTACTGACAAACCCCTCATAGACAAACACCACATTCTTGATTACTTAAAGAAAACAACCTTACTGTAAGGCCATTATTTAATATCCAATTGTGCTGATTTTGGCTGGGGTAGAGTTAATTTTCTTCAGAGTGGCTAGTATGTTCCGACTACTGCAAATTTAAGACAGAAGTAGCTGTGTCCTTTTACACTTCCTAGATGTACAAACTATGGAATGATGCTATTTTCCCCTCATGTCTTGAAAACGAATGAAAAAAGGCTGTGGAATCAGGTATCTTCATAGCTAACTGAGAAAGTGAATTCTTTTCATAGGTTTACATCTACTGATAATCATTGGTACTGGAGCATTTAATCATGACCTAAATCTTTTTAGCTTCTTAGCTCTGGCTAGAGAATGAATTTACATTACCAAGAGAAGAAAAAAAGGGGGAAAAAAAAGGGGGGAAAAAAGAGAGAAATTAAGCAGGAGATTATAAAAAGTGCAAGGTGGAATTAATGAACTGTTCTCTGATGCAAATTAGTGCAATACATACACCTTCAACAAATTCTGGTTTGTCTTTCGCATAATTGCTTTGGTTTCTATACCCTATATAATAAACTAGGTGCTGGGTGAGGAAAAATAAGTGGCACACATCTACACATGTTATCTCTGTTCCACTGGTTATTGTTTAAAAAGTGGCAAATGTTCTGCTTCAAAAGATTATGCCAATTAAAATGGCATTTCTTTAAATGGATATCTGAAAGAAGAAGCAACATAAATATATTTCTTGAAGGAGGAAAAAATTTTTCTTCAGTCTTTGCTTAATTTGTTTTAAATAAAGCTGTGGCTGCTCAGACTTTTGTGCTACGTGAGGGGTGAATTTTGAAAAAAAAAATTATGTTCTTTTCACCTTCTATAGTACTTCTTTTGCTTCAGTCTTCATGTTGGTAAACATGCATGTGAGCAAATGTGCATGGAAATGTTACCTAGGTGAGTTCACATTATAAAAAAAACCCAAACCCAACATTTATTACAGTATTATCAAGCCCAATTATGCTTAAATTCAGGTGAATTGTGTATCACTCAACATCATAGTTTACCATAAACTGCAGCTTTTGTCTCCATTACTTGGTAGTTGAATAATTTTTGTTGTTATTGTCAATACCAGCTATGAAACTTGCCTCCATTAACACCGTTTTTCAGTGTTATCTGCATTTCCATTCTCTGTTTTCTTCCTGCAGTGAACAGTTTGTATGTCTTTATAACAATACAATGCTTATTGCAAATTGTGTCTCTTCCCTCCTACACTTGTAAATCACAGATTTACTGACATTTTGTCTTCTTTACAGTCTGCAGTGTATCAAAGAAATCTGTATGTTGGAAAAAGACATCTTCCTACTATATTTGTTGGCAAATGCACCATTTTTATCTATATAAAAGAAAGTTAATTGTCTGACTGAAAAGATGGTTTTAAAAATATTTATCTCAGCTCCTATGTCCCATTAGACTGATGAAATAAAAATTGGAAGACAGGAAATACTGTTGTAGCTATTTCTCTTTCAGAGAAAATAGTTTAGAAAATTATAGAATCCTAGAATTGTAGAATGACAAAATTGGAAGAGACCATAAAGATTATCTTGTTCCACTTACCACTAGACCCAGAGCCCAGTCCAACCTGGCTTTGAATGCCTCCAGAAAAGACACTTAACGGAATGGCAAAACTTCTGTTTCTCCTGATCCTCCCTTAGAGCTAGAGAGAAGACAAACCATTATGAAATGAGTCGTCAAATCTACATTTTCTGTATGGCCTGTAGAGTTTACATAATATCTACTTTTAGATACCTGGCCAATGAGAGTAAAGATGGTGTAGAACCCTGAGCACTTCAGAACAAATATCTAGAAATGAAAATAGACATTTCAACAGTGAGGTGCAAAGCAAGACTATTAAGGAACACCAAAGATAGGATCAGCTGTGTAGACAAATGTAACAGTCCCATATGGGACTGTATATTTCAGATAAACACTTGAAATGGTGTCAAGTTTATCACTAGCTAATATGCCGTGAAAGCACTGCATAGAGAAACTACTGATTCCAGCAAGTCATCTAAATTGCACTCAAGACAAGATCATTTTCTTGCTCCTTGCAAGACTTATATGACTTAATATGTTTTTTCACAGATTTGGAAACATATACCAAATTACATAATAATCTAGTGAACAACCTTCCTTGTGATATCGTGCACAAGCCAAAAACTCCTAAGATGCTTGCCAGGCTACTATGCAGACAATCTGTCCATCAGCAAAGAAAAGGGGTGAATAGTTTGAGAAAGAAGACAAAAACTGGCTAAAATGAAAACCAAATATTTCAGGAGTACATAGAATTTCCAGTAGTCAAAACTGCATGCCAGGTATACAAAACTACAACAATTCTAGAGCTGAGTGCATAGCAGTGGTCTGGAACTGGTATCTTATTTTCACATTTACTACTGGGTATATATTATCTTATATTTCCAGAACAGATCAGTTTGTGCTGCAGATCAACCCTGCTATTCACTGAACATAAATGTAGACACATACAGAATCATTTATTCTTCAGCACATAACATTCTCACAGCACTTCAGTGCCCTAGCAAATGGCTGTACCAACAGTGCTGACAGGACCATAAAGTTTGTCATATATAAAATTCCATAGTACTGCTCCTCAAAAAGACCTCTTGCCAGCAGCAGTTTGCATGACAATCCTGGCATTATAGAATGCCAAGAAAGTCAGCTAACTATACAGCCTAGTGTCTTTGGTTGCTAATGCCCATTTCATACACGGTAAAACTTATCAGCTGCCCACTACTCTGCAAAGCTAAAATTCTGTCAATTAGTCTATTCTTTGAGTCTCAGACACATCAGGAAACTTTAAGTTGTTAATTTCTGACAAATTTACTTACCATCTTTATCAACAATTTTGCTATGTATCACTTGTATATATATCTATGAAAGGTTGATGAATCATGAAGAAAATTCTTGCAGAGAGATGGTACAGTGACTTTAATACTACAGATTGTGTGCACCTGTTTGTATGATTTTTCAAATAAAAGTTAATTTTTCCAGCATCAGTTTGCCCTGTTGTGACACATTTGTTGCTAATTGGTTTGTTTAGCGGAATTTTTGTGTAAACCCAAACCCACGGTTTTCACCAAGCCTACTGCTGTTTATCTTTATGAATCATTTCAAAGAATGCCATATAATTACCATTTTTAAAAATCATATTGAAACTGCACAGTAAAAAAAAATATTTTTACATTTTCATCTTTATTTCCCTCTGGTCTGACAAACATCTTAATAAAAATCTATTTCAGACATCTCTGCATCTTCCCCACTTGCTTTCTTATCATATCTCTGTCTTGTGTAGACCTTGTTTACTACCCTCTACCACTGTCACAGGATACTTTTCAAAAGATAGTAAAAAATGTTGCCTGTACCTTTCCAAATATATGGACTTAGCTTCATATGACATTAGATCTTCTTTAGCTCTTTCTTCTAAGTGACATAAAGTGAAAGGGTCTCATCAGGTCCTGATTTACTTATGAATGCAGCCTAAATCACGTAATCCTTGGCAAATTGCTGAGCCCAAGATTAAAGCAGTCTACTCTGCTCAGCAAGACTCTGTCTGCAATGGGAATTTGAATAGTACAAGCCAGACATCTCCAGACATGCACTGTAAAAATCTTCATCAACATAAAATTTACATATCTGCTGAATAAAAATCCCCACCTGCCTTCCATCAGGTGTTGCTGTTGTTTGAAGGAATGCTGCTGTCATGAACAAGTGCACAGATGAAGGGGCTTGGACAGCAACAGAGTAAGAAATGTTTTAAATTAAATTTTACATGGAAGTCTTGTCTTTTCTTTCACCAAAGGAGCTGATGGCAGTGTCCATATGCTATTATCCATCTTTCTGTTACATAGGCTTAAGCGTTTGGCCATTCTGGTCTACTTTTCCCCATATACCTATATATGAATAAAATCTATTTTTATATAATATAAATCTATAAAAATCAAATATGAGAGTAAAAATGCATGAAAATTGTGTTATCACAAACTCTAGGAATTATGTCTGGCTATGTGAATTTATTAAGCAGTATCTGTCACAGAACCACACAATTTCAGACTGGTTGAGGTTTGAAGGGGCCCCCATAAATCACCTGGTACAACACATGAAGTTACAGGCAGGATCAGCTAGAGCAGCGAGTTCAGGGCCATGTCCAGTCAGGTTTTGAGCATCTCCCAGGAAACATGACAGCATCTTTGGGCAACGTGTTCCAGGGTTCAACCATCCTCACAGTAAAACAGCTTAAATGAAATTTCTTGTATTTTGATTTGTGCCCATTGTGTCTTATCCTGCCTTTGGATAGCATGAAAGAGGGAATGACTCTCTTATTTATTCCCTCCACCCCCACCAGCTACTTACACACAGTGGTAAGATCCCTGCAAGTTTTTTCTTCTCCGGGGTAAACAGTCCCATACCCAGCCTCTTCCTGACACATGCTCAAATGTTGCACAAGGTGGAGATCTCAATTCCTTCTTTGTTTCAGTCTTCACCAACAAGGTCTTCTAGAGTCTTATGCTTAGGGAAAAAAAGGTTCCAGGAGAAGAACCACTAGCTGCAAGTAAGGATCTATTTCGGTACTACTTTGAAAAAACTGACATACGCTAGTCTATGGTTGTGGAGGCAGGTGAGCTTGTATCACCAAGGACCAGCAGGGTCCATTTGTGGGAAGACCCCTGATTTGATAACTGCTGCTTAGGTTAGGGTGAGCAAGCCTTCCCCCAGGATTTTGTTCCAGTTATTCAAATGTACCCCAGTTTTGCCACTTTGATTGGTTGTTGGTATCCCCGCCCTCTTCTACCATATGAGGTCCCCGATTCCAGAGAATTCTCCCTTCTCTGTTTCCCCATTAGCCCCTGCTCCTTTGTCACTCCCCCAGGCTTTCTCCATTGGCCCTCAGACCCTAATCCCGCCTATGTTCCACCCCTATACCCTCAGGTGATTGGCCCTGATGCTCTGCCCGCCCCTTATTTGCCCCATACAAAACCTCGGACACCCTTTTGTTCTTTGTCCCTGGGTTCTTTCATGGCTACCGCCCTCTCTGTTCCTCATTCCTGGACCCTCCAAGAGCCTTCTCGTCTTTCACCGTCGCAGCCATCTGGCGAGTGTGTGTGTATGAGTCTGTGAGCTGCAGCACCACACCAAGAGCGACTCCCCTGGAGACGCCTTTGGGGAAGGTCCTAGCTTCTTTACCCCTCCACACCAGCCGGGACATATGGTACCCAATGGAAGATAACCAAGGTGCTGAAAGAGATAGATGGCATCTTTTCAAGGCCAGTTTCTATCGTTTTGGAAAAATGATGGAGAATAGAGGAGGTCTCTGACAGCTGAAGAAAGTCATCACCATAAATCATCAAAATTGTGACATAAAAATGAAAAGTTTCCATTGAAACTGATAATTTTTTTCTCTGATATGCTTATAAATTGCTGTAGAAATTGATTTTTAACAAGTAAAATAATTGTAATTTGTTTGTTATTCTAACATTGATTTAGACATAAGGCAAACATCCTTAGCTGCTGGTGTTTAAACTCTCACCTGAAGACCTTATATACTGGTATTCTATCAAGTTTTTTTATATGTTGGCACAAAATTTCTATGGTCACATCTCTGCAGTTCCAGTATTTGCTATTTCTCACATGCAATTAAGTGGAAAATAACAACCTGCATCTGTTGAATGCATTGAATGCAATTTTTTCCACAGATTTTTAGTTTTCATATTTTCCGACATTCTTTTATCAGTTTTGCCTGCAATTGAAAATAAAGGTATTTTTGTATACTGATATTTACTCATGATCTGCCCATTTATTTAAGAGAATGGGAACTGATTGAAAATTTGACAGAAAACTATTTTAATTCTGAGTCCTGAGACTCTTTGTACATTACAAGAGTTTGGCAAAGTTCTGAGTTATAGTTCTTTCCAGATCATTCCCTAAATGTAGTTTTGAAACAATCCCTAAAGAATAATCTTGCATGTGTTTAAAATGTATGAGGTTTCTTTTATTAAAAATGTGTAAAAGTTAAGATACTCCAGCTTTAATCTGTTTTCCCAATATAGCACTTATTTATAGATTATGAGTAATTTTTTAATAATTTCTGATGTCTCCCTGTGTGAGTGGAAGTTTCCAGTCCTCAAAACATAATTTCAGGATATTCAGGTGACCGTGTTAACATCATTGCAGCTTTTCTTTGGTTTGCATGTCTAATGCTACATCCACAAAAGAACTTTTAATTTAATGAACCTCCATATAAACTAAATTTTAAACTCAGGGACTAATTACATTTATTCACTGCTTAGTACATGAAGAGGCTTGGGAAACTTGCAAAGGGAATCATTGCAACTAGCATGTCAGGATGGAGCAGATAAAATAGATAAAATAAGAAACTGCGAATGAAGGAAGAAATGATTTTAAGAACTTGAGGATGAGAGATTTGAACATCCATGGCAAATTGGGATTCATTGATCAAACCTTGTACTTAATTTCTTTCAAAGAGGAACAAGATCAGTCCTTCTATTTTTGGTGGTGCTGTCCCTTTGCAAACATTTATAGGTTATAACAGAGAACATGTGAGAAATTTGGGAATAGAAAAGTGGGAATATGGGAAGCAGTGAATAGTCTAAAACTGTGTCTAATGAACTGGCTTTTATGGTAGAATTAATGTAGAAGGTGTCCATTTCAAGACTCCTGGTGTTCAATTTAGTTACAACCTGGTCCTCTTGAGATGGTGTGGTACCAAAACAGAGTTATAGTCTCCTAAGGAGTTTACCTGAAAAACACCCTTAGTAAATATGGATGGAAGTCTGTGAATTTTTCTTTTGAATCATTACCTAAATTCTGAGCATGTTCTACCTCCAAAGCATAGAACTGCATTTACTTTAAAAATTTCTAACCCGTAATTAGGATTCTGTCTTTATAAGGCATTTTTATTTGAAGGAAAACATTTGACTTCCCGTGTTTTGTTTCCAAACTGTTTGTAACCCTTCCTAAGATTACTAAAGGGAGCATTTTCCTTCAGAGTAGAAGAAAGCAAACTGCCCTGTTTTGTTGATTAGTAATTTGTAGAGAGTGGCAAGAAGCCATCACTTACTGAATGTTCATGCATTTTACAGGTCCTTGTGGTTTTTCACTCCACTTTGTTCACTTTTCTATCTATCCACCAACCTGGAACTGGTGGTGATATTCCAGAATAAATACCAGTGTTTCCTGATTGCCGTTTCTGGTGGCCATCTGTGAGTAAATATTTAATTAAAAATTCCTGCACATCATCATTATGTGTATGATGCAGTGTGGCACTGTAACAAGGACAGCTACAGCCAAAGACATTGAAGGATTCATATACAACATTTATTTTTTGTCAGAAAGTTGTCCTCTTTTGGTTCTTCCATGTCAACCAAAATGGTGCTGTTTACTGACTGTGTTAAAAAGTTGCTGAAGAGACAGCTTCACATCTGTTCTAAAGTAAGCTGAAATTCAAAGACAAAAGAAAAAAACCCCACAATTTATATTGATATGTTCTATGAACATTTCAAAACAAAGATGTTTCTGATCACATACAATCATGCATCTACACAACTTTCTAACACTGTAGTGCAAATACTTACTGTATTCTATGTGTATGCATTTATGAGGTACACTGAGGATGAATACTCTATATAAGTGACAGGACTCAGAAATTTGAATTATTCTTTTGATATTCCTCTGAAAAATTCAATGAACATAAGTAGAGATCAGCTTAAAATTCCTTTGAAAATTAGACCACTTTGGGGTTTCAAATGAGATGAGAAACATTTCTTGGATTTACATAGCAGAAGCCTGCTTCCAAGACAGCTGCAGATATCAAACAGAATATAATTAGGGTGAATTAAATCATTCTAGGGCAATAATACCACATTCCCTCAATGAAGAAATAAACTATTTTAAAATAGTTTTTCTAATGAGTTATTTTTCTGTGCTACTTCTCAAAGATGCCTATTTAGGGACCATTTATGTTGCAATATGGTGTGCAGTTCTTTATCCAGAAATCATTTTAAACACTTTATATTTCTCTTATGAACTTATTTGCAAGATCAATAGAAGATACTTTAACAGGTAAGGGGGTTTATGGTTGCTATTTTCTTTTCTTGTTATCTGAGGGCTATTATAGAGACTCCCTTTGTGATGCTCAGTTTAAAAATTACAGAAACATAATATTTTGTGAGATGCAGTTCTGGTTTTATTCCTTTACATGGTTTTCAGATTTTTAGGTCAAAAATTTAAAAGGGTTTGTCAGGTTCTAATTAACTAAAGAGAGATTTGCAAATCTCTGCAATGCTTAAGAAATCTGAGTTCCAGTATAGTAGTCCAAATAGCAGTACGGAGTAAAAACAGACAGGCTGAGGAAACAGTAAAAAGGTTGTCCTCTATGAACAATGTAGGTTTTTTTATTGTACACTATGTTGATGTTGTTCGAGGCACAATTTCTGTATGGCTCAATTCTCTGTGTCTTCTGTAAAAGGCAATGTTTGAACTGATGCGCTCCTATGACATCCTCAGCTTTTTTTGTTGATCTCTTACCCTGAAGTTGTATCTGCTCTACAAGGTGAGTGAAGGGTAACTTGAGAGAAGGATCAAACCTGCTAAGCTCTTGTGTCAGCAAATTGTCACCCCATGTAGCCATCCTATTGTAGCTCTGATTTGAAATGTCCACCTGGGCTTGGGGCTATGTTCAGGACATATGCTGGTGAGCTCAGCTGGAGAGCAACCTGCGCCACCAGTACTGACTCAGAGCCCACAGTGGGACAGCTAAAAGGTAAGTCTAGCACCAAGAGCTTGAGCTTTTCCCCTTCCAGAGCATGGTGCTTGGTTTAAATCCAAGGTGAGAAAAAACACCTGCATGGGCATTGATCCATCCTGAATGACCATGTGAACTGACTCCTACTGAGTCCTCGAAAAACAACTTATTCCAAGGATCTGTTTTAGCCTGTTTCTCCCAGCAGCTCAGCTAGTGTGCTGGCATATTTGTCTGCATCTGTGAGGTTTTCAGGCACTCAGGGAAAATGTACCTTTTCCTAACACACAGGTTTCTCAGACAGGAAACAAAACGGCCCAGCACTTCCAAGGTGCCCCTTAAAAAGATCATAGTTGGTCAGAGTATGGGTCCTTCATATTCTCAGTTGCCTCATCTGCCTATTCCCTTTATGTGACTGGAAGCACTAAGAAACTAAAATACTTCTCTGTGAGCAGTTAGCACAGATGTATATTCTTAGAAATAAAGTTGGTAAAACTTTACAGAGGACAGTCTTGAAAAAACAGTGTCTTAAGACAAGAGACTTTTTGTAATTTCTTATGTTTTGCTTTGCCTTCTTTTGATGAAAAGGTTTTACAGACAACTGCATGAGTAGAAAGTTGTGAATGAACCTTCTTCAATTTTCAGTTTGTACCGTTGCTTCTAAATTGTTTTAATATTTAGGCTATTTGACAAGTTCCTAAAATGACTGTGTGCTTTCTTAGGCTTACCATAACTCCCTTGTTCAGCACTCTTCATAATTTCTTTCGTGCAGGATGTAAAGTACGGTTACTTGACCTTTCCCTCTCAATTTCCTGTACATCAAATATGTAACATCAAATAACAGTAGATCAGCATTAGAAAAAACATTTACCTGTCATCTCACAACAAGATGATCTGAAGATTCAGATCAGCCACTATCTCAGAGGTGTGAGCAGTGAGCAGCGTGTTCACTCGAACATATTCAAGATTTGCTGCTTCACAAGATTGTTCTATTGGAATTATTTTATTTGGGAAATTATTATTTTCAAAATAGTTGGTTTTTTGCTTCAGTTCCTTGCACATACCTAGTCTACCACAGGAATGAGTCCTAGGGTAGATTCCTCAGAGAAACTAGTGAGCAATAATTTACCTAACAATACCTTTGTAACACAGAGAACTCATGCTGCTTGACCAGAATCGGCTTTTATTGACCTGTAGTGACCTAAGAATAATGAATCTGCCTGTGCAAACTCTTCCACAGCTGCATATGCAGGCTGAATTTTTTATTATTTTTGTTTTTGGCCTGTCTCCATTCATCAAAATCTGTTTGAATTTAAATAAATAATTTTCTTTAGAAAAACTACAAAAGTCAACCCCCCCCTCTAAAACAAGAAAAGCATTCGGTCAAATCATTTTAGCCACAGAAAGATATTTAAGCTTTATTTAGTCAAAGGGTTTAGGAAATTGAGAAAAACTACTGAGATGAAAATAAACACAATTCCCTTTTTTTCCTCAGAAACATATTGTTTTATATTGTAGTATGAACATATTCTAGTAGCTATTGGGTAGTAAGAGCAAGAATGGCCTTAAAGAGCCATATAACATTTCTTATCCTCAGAAACACCCATTTTCATCTACTTGCATTAATAATACCCTTGTGCAATGGCACTTGCACTTCACAGAATATATTTCATCATATAACCTGACCAGAGATATTCATAATTCATCTACACAAGTTTATGTAGATTTTACTTTTGTGTGATATTTTCATGACCATTGCATAAATTGATGGATTATTTCCTGTGTCATGGCTGGAATATCACTGTCGTTGAAGGCAATTCCTAACAGAATAAACAAACAGAGCACAGATCAAGAAGCAGAGGGAAATGCCAGAGCAAGGCTATAAAATGGTGCATCTGCAGAGACATAACTATGATCGATACGCAGGCTTTCAACAAGGGAGTCTTCATCTACTGACCTCACTGAATGAGAATGGCAGTCTGAAAACCAACGAGCTGGAAAAAGGAAGATTTTTTCATTTCTTGAGGGAAGTGACCCCAGAAATTATATACTTTACGTTCAGTTTCCAAGCACAGTCAGTCCTAGGTGAAGTATTTTTTTAAGGGTATGAGTGACACCTAGTTCCCAAGAAATGCACTTAAAACCAGAGGGAGAGGGTGGAAGACCTAGAAGTCTGATATAAATAGCCATTAAAAAGGACAAGAGTTTTGTCCAAAGGCAAAAGGCTGTTCTTTTCCCACACTTTCATCACTTTGAAAATGGACACAGTGAATAGCTGACTAATAGTAAAGAATTAAATTTTAATCGTGGTATAGTGAGTACTAGGACTCAGATATGCAGCAACTATGAATCCACCAAGTTAAAATAGAGTAAACCTTATGTATATATATGCATAAACACATATATGCAAGCATACTTTAAAATAAACAGGACAAAGTAGTTGAGAGTTACACTTGCAACAACCGGAATAATAATATTAGACCTTCACTGAACAGCTATTTTCCAGCTTTGTCATATCACATACATTCCAACTGCTTTAGAAGTCAAGTGTCAAGGGAAGACCCAAAATTCACAACACCAGTGGAGAAAGAGGGAAAGCAATGTAAAGAACAAAGAAGCAGCAAGAGAAAATAACCTATAACTTCAGTCATAGTTTTGGTCCAAACTACGTGTCTGCTTCATTCAGTTTTGAACAAATGTACAGAAATTTTTTGAAATTTGGGAGTCAGCAGCAGCATTATCATTCCCTCTATGTTCTTTTTTTCTTTTTTATCTTTCCTTCCTTCCCCAGATTCTCTTCTTTCCATAAAGCTCAAAGAGGTCCAAAAATGAACCCAAAGGGTTTTTATAATTATTCACCTGTTCTAAGAAGACATGTAGCAACCTTTTCTGCCTTGTGTGCCGCAATTTGTGAAGAGCCCCATCCCAGCACCCCAGGTGTGCCCTGGTGGTGCATGGTGCCTCAAGATCCACAGTGAAAGGCAGGCACTGAGCAGCAGCAAATAACAGGTCCTGCTGGAGACACCTGTGTAATTGGAGTGAGGGTGGTAGGGAATTCATCAAGGAAAGGATAGACAGATTTGTGCATGATTTAGCTAAAATTAGAATTAAATAAGGTCCAGAGTGTCTGCTTGTCAGTCTCTTACTGGATGAATGCATGATATTAGAAATTCTTAAAACCTGTGTAACTGTTACAAAAGGAACACAGGAGTTAGGTCAAATCTACGCATTGTCTACAACTTTTTAAGGATTACTCAGCTTGTTATTTTTAAAAAAAGCAATGTCAGGACCATAAAATCTTCTTATGAGCCATTACACAAGTTACCATGTTGTGACTATAAGGTTTGGCTGATACCTCATTGTTTGATTTTCAAATAATCCTTCATTTTCTGTACCAGCTCAGTATGTTAGTATCAGACTTGAGCAAAACTGCAGTGTTTAAGGAGACCAGTTTGTTCCTAGATCTGAATTTGTGATCCACATTCTTTACTTTTGTTTTTCCCCTTTTCACTTGCACTCTCTGAGATTTCTGACATAACCCTTGAGTTGGAAGTATTTCTGCTAAGCTTATAAATTAGTTATTACCTTCACCCAGCTTCACTTCATGAGTTCCAGCAGCTCCTTCAGTGTGGTGTACTGAGAAGTGTATTGTACTAGATTTAGAAATGCCACAGGGCACCTTAAACTGCATTTCTGTCACTGTCTGACCAGTCTGCCTAAATTTAATCAGGTAAAAGTCAGTATGCCTCTGCATTTCACAACTGGAGAGAGAAAAGGAAGAAGCTTCATACAGATAAGTCATAATGCAGCCTTCAATTTCGTGGATGTCACCAACAAAGAGACACAAGTTCAGGTAAATGACAGAAATTGTTTTTCCCTGATCCACCAGCATTGTAACTCCATTTTAGAATGTCACCAAATTTGTCAGTCATGATTTGTCCTTTGTGAAGCCATGTTGGCTGTCACCAATCACCTCCTTGTTTTCCATGTGCCTTAACATAGTTTCCGGGAGGAGTTGCTTTATGATCTTGCTGTGCACAGAGGTGAGACCAGCCTTTAGGGACCCAGATCTTCCTTATTTCTGTTTTTAAAAATTGGGGTTATAGCTCCCCTTAGTTTACTACTTAATAATTGCATTCTTCATAACATTGTATGATCATTTTTTGGATTATATTTAAATTGATAATCTTGAAGCTTTTTCAGCTCTAATTCAGGAGTTTTTGCTAGGAGAAAACATTTTAAAATTACCACCCCATTTTATTGTAATTGTAGATAGAGGACATCACTGACCTCCTGGTTGTGATTTTAATTAAGTCTCTGCATGCCAGAGAAAACACAAATGAATAAAGCATGCCATTGAAACCATTGAGCCAGTGTGCTGGCTGACCGACATGACTATGGGCAGGTTAGCTAAACATCAGCCCTGGGGAAAATAATGAGAGAGTTCATATAGGATTCTAAAAATAATGACTATAAAGGACAGTAATTAATATAAGACAAAGAGTAAAAATATAATGGAAGCAATTGACATGCTTTCCTAGAAAATGTATCTTTTCAAATCGTTCAGTTTAATTATCTGAGAAAATTACAGGTTTGATTATTTGAGGTAGTGGCACCAGGCATCTGACATATCAGCACCCAGTGTTCTGATATTAAAAATAGGGATGTATTTCAGATTTTCAAGTGCTGTTCTCAGATGGAATTGCCAGGCAATATGGGCAAGGTTCCCCACAGGCTCAACAGCCTTCAACAATTTCTAGTCTTTATTCAGAGTACATATGAAATAATACTTATTTTTAGTTATAAAATGAACAGACCACCCTGGAAGTGTAATAATTCACCATGAATTAGAGCAGCCGTGCAGATAAATTGGACGCCTTTAATAATTTGTTGAGCAAAATGTATGTTTAATGTAGCCAGTTTCAAACTTTGACGTCCGAAAAGACGACAGCCATACAGCAGGAGACTGTGAAGGGAAGAGTGAGTCTAAGATAGATTTACGAATCTCATGGACCAAAGAAGAGAACATCAACTTCCAAGATGAGAAGTGGATGTAAACAGCATAAGAAATTTTCGCTGTACAAATAGACATCAGTAAATACCTTGAGGAAGACAATTTGTAAGTATGGTATGGAAAATATGGAAGTTCTAATGTTGCATTTTAAAAACATGTACTAAGAAGAAAGGTACACATACATACACATCAGTTCTTCAGAAACAGTTTAAAGTAAAAAAAATCAAACAAAAAACCCAAAGACTATGATACCCTAAGGGTTTTCTTAAACAAAAATCTATGGTTACAAATTGACAGTTATTTCCTTGTTTGTGACTGCAGATGTGACTAAGCAGCATACAATATACCGAAAAAAAGGGATTCACTATTTTATGTCTTATTTGATGGAACAATTAATTCATACACAACCAGTAAGTTTAACACCTGTTTAACACCTGGAAAAATGTATAACCCAAAGGATACAGGAGATGAAACTAAGTAATCTAAGGGTTCCTTCCTGATTTAAATAACGTGAGTCGGTATGTCAAATTAGCCTCACTGACTGGAGCTAGCAAAATGCAACTATCCATAGACACCAAATTAATTTCAGAAAGGAATTATAATCCTCTTAGTAGGAAGGTAAATGAAATGCAGATAGTATAATTGAAATGACAGAAACAAAATCCATAACCTAGTGAATAGCTAAAGAAATTATTAGCAATGGGTATTCTGCCTGTTTTCTTGATCTTGCTTTGATTCTTACATTATTTTTATCTACCTATTTTTATCTAACCCTTGGTATACTAATATGGATTATTATCAAACAGAAATGTAGAGATTCAGCAATATATAGAATTCAGGCTTCTGCAGAATGGCTATTCACAGACCAAGTGTATTATTTCAAGAGACAAAAGGAAAACTCATCCCAAAGTAAGCAAGATTCCTGCACTCATCCCACTTTCTTCTAAGACTATTTTCTGACATGGAAAGAAAGAATCTGCCTACTTCAGCTTTGCTAATGCTTATTTTAGTGCTGGATGAGGCAGGTATACTTTTCCAAGAGTACCAGGTTTAAAGATTTGTTACTTTTTGTGAATATTTGTCCGACATCACTAAAATGTATGGTAGCTGACTATGGTCAGCTACTAAATAAACATTTAGGATTATTAATCTAAAGCACTCCACTATTGAATTTATTATTAATAAATGGATTTGCAGTGACTCTCTGGGTTGTGCCACAAGGGCAAATAATTGTCTGGTTTTGCCTTGTCGGCTGTCTTGAGTGCATCACTGTGGCACTTTTTACTATGTTTTCCTTTTTGTCTCACTCCAAAGAAGGATGGGATGGTTCCCAGCTGCAGAACTGAGAACATGTGTGCTAGACCCATCCCCAGTTTACCTTACTGATGATGTCCCCTACCATGTGCAAAAAAGAGATTTTTTTATGGCTCTAATGCACTTTACACATAGCAGATGAATAATGTTAACAGCGGCACCTTCCCGAAACCTACATAGAAAAATATCTCAGGCTGTTTATACATGGTTTGATTTTCTGTATTTGCTCATTTTTCTTCTCCTTGTGGATGATTTTGTGCTTTGCCCTCCCCTCCCCCCTGCCCCACCCTTCTTTTAAAAACACAGCATCCCAGTTATAAACGTCGAAAGAAAAACATGTTCTAACTGAACAGGAAAACAGAGCAAATGTACGTTGATACCAATAGTAAATGATATCTGATATGTACCCTTTCTGGCGTCATTATTCAAATTCTTGGCAGAATGATTCAATTTCTTGGCAACATTGCAGCTTCCACTTCTTACCAGCTTTGTCACTCTCAAAAAAACCAACAAAAAGCAAAAAACCCACACAACTGAAAAGGAAAGATTATTTCAAGACAGGGACAGGTATTTCCATCCCTTGAGATCATAGAGTGAGAGCCATTTCATCATTTTCCGTAGCTTACTTGCACTGGGTCTTAGCCTTCTACAGTTTAGACTAAATTTTGTCGAAGGTCTGAGTACTGCTGAGAATCTATCAATAAATGCATTAAATTATTGTGCAGTGTTGATTTAGAAACAAAATAATAAATGATGTTAATAGAGCATTCATATGAGATAAAAAGAGCACTTTCATCTTCAGCTTCTTTGTTAATTAAGAATCTTCCACTTTTCTTTAAAAAGTTTGTTTGTCAGCATAGAAGATGAAGCACTGGAGGGAAATGGAGACAACTTTAATAGGAAGATATAGGAAGGTTGAGGTTTTAAAATATCCCTGATCATAACATCCTTAGCATGGTAGAAAATAGGACACAAGAACACCCGTTCTTGTTCCTGAGGATATCTTACCCTTTCACAGCTTTTTACCTTTCAGATTATTCCTGAAAGTAATCTGAAAAATGTAAATCTAACATTTAGTTTATTTCTTACAAAAGTAAGATATTGTTATTTCTTTATTGCTGATTTTCAGGATCAAAAACTCACGTCTTTCTGTGTCTGACAAGTGGAAAAACCCTAGTATTACATTTTTCCATATATACATACTACATTTTATCCTTAATGTGCAGCTTCATCAACATTAACATTTGCAAAATGCAGAACTATTTCCATTAACATTGAAAAAATGAATCTCCCAATTCATTGTTGCAAGATTCACTTTAGGTATATAAACTCAGATTGATGTGTAGCAAATAAATATTATATAAAATTAATTTGTTCATGAAATCATATTATGTATAGGTGCCAAAATTTAATAACTTGTCTCAGTTTGGATCTCTTACAACATTCTCACAGACCAAAGCACTACTAACTCTCAATACCAAAGGAAAAATAGAACCTTTCAGATGGAGACAGAGGAGGAACATTTTCTGTTTTCAAAAAGTACACATCAGCATATTATTTAAATGGGGAAAATCACATTTTTTGTCATATTCTATTAAATACTTTAGCTCTATAAAGATTGGTTTAAAGTCAGATATAAAATTTCAATGCAATTACAAATCTAATATTTTCAAAATTTTCAATGTATCGTTTCATCAAAATTTTTTTCTGAATTTCTCTGTTAATTAAGGATATTTTTAATTAAGGATTGAAGAAAATGGTGTTCAAAAGTGCTAATTACCTAAAAGCTGTTTAAATAATTATGAAGGTCTCCCTGAGAAGCTCAAGGAATGTGTATAATTACGCCTACCATGGATCTTCTAATTGACAGGATCTTCACCTCCTAGGGATTGTGTTGTGTATCCTAACTAATGAGTCCTGAACCCAGAAGTCCAAATCACTGCTGGAGGAAATATGTATACAAGAGCACCATTTTTATTTTTTTTACTAGCAATTGATTATCAAATTAAAACTATTTTATAAAGTAAACTAAAAATAAGTTTTTTTATATTTGGCTTTTGCTGGGATTCTGATAATTCTCAAATATAAACAAGCATATAGTAAAAAGAATTCTTATAATATGTGAGGTAGTTGGCATGCCTGAAAATAGATCTGATACTAACAATCCCTTTTACCGGACTAATTATGGGTCAGGGCACCCTGCAGGAAGTAGAAAATTCGAAGCAGTTAGATTTGAAACTGAAAACATAACAATAATTTATTAATTAGGCAAGATTATTTCTTTTACATGATTATGTTTGCAAATAAAACCTGTAGACAACAAGTAGAGTGAAAACACAGAGCTATGCCCCAAGACAAAACTTGTGAACAAAATTGCAGATTTTATTTCACAGAATAATAATATGAAATGCTTACCAGCCGAGGACTATGATCTACTTACATACATGTTGTGTAAAAATGTCTGAACTGTCCAAAGGAAACTCTCCTGTCTTTGCCAAAATTTTTGACTGAAGTTCTAGAAAAATTAAATTTACCTTTCCTTGTTTTGTTCATACTACATGTCTGAAAACACTTTAACTTATCTCATCTACACCTGCTGGGAAAGCAGGTACATTAGCAGCACATCCCACATTCCAGGGTGGCTCCAGGACCTGTTAGATTAAGTGTCATTCAGTTCTGATGCAATGATCTCCTCCCTGCAATGAAAACAGGGGTGAAGGAGCTGAACATCTTCCAATGTCCTCCCATGCATGGCATGGAACAAGTCTGCAGCCAGCAAGTACAGCCAGATCTGGGAGCTGTCAGGCACTCCGGGGGCTCTCAGTATATATGCCAACCATGAGTTAATATACACTGAGCATTAGTCCTGCACAGTGTTTGTTGCCTCCAGGCTTACATCAGATACTCTCTCGGTTTGGAAACAGAATCCTGTGACTCTCTCATGAAATCTCCACAGCATTCAGAAATACTGGGAAGAAGTTATTTCGTTCATATGAAACAATTTAGCCCAGCCAGCTTCACTTTGCACAAAGCAGGCAGCCCAATGGCCAGTGTTATGCCCCAGGGTAGAAGGTGAAACCCTAAAGCCTTTCATTACATTCATGAGACCATGCTAGTGGTCATGCATGAAACCCCAGTGGCCGTGCTCCTCACTGAGGTACAGAACTGCGATGCTGTACTTAGTGACTGACCTGCCATGTGGGGCAGCTTCGCAGACAGAAAAAATGGTCATTGATCCTCCACTCCTGGCAGACTTGTCTGTCCGAGTGAATGAGTTGACCCCAGAAATTTCCAATCAGTTTCTCCATTTTTGACTCATCTTTACAATGCACTGCAGTTTAGGAGCACAATATAAAAAACCTGTCTGAAGACCACTTTTTTTCTCTGCTGATGCTTTTTTACTTGCTGTCCTAATATTATTGGAGAACTAATGTGAGAAATCCTCTCCTTGCACTCAGCTTTACAATGTGGGCCTGTGTGATGTCTAACCACAAATGCTAGGCAAAGGTCTGGGAAGAGAGCGAGTATACAGGCACATTTCTACTACCTCTGGCTCTCAGTTGTTTGGAATCTCCAAAGCTGGAGATTATATATCTGGGTTTATATTGCCTTTGATGGATTTTTTTAAAAATTTATTCCAAAAGTATGCCTAATCACTTTTTGAAGCCACATAAGCTTTTAGCAACTACATGCTCTTGCAATGGGTCAGTAATTAGACACTTTATGGAAAATAAGTTTGTTTTTAAACTTTCTGTATGAATATTGACATTATTGCCTCCAGAGTTACATTGCTTAAAATGCTGATTAAGTATTGCTTATGATCTTTATTTCATTCCTGATTTGACAAATTTCTGTCATTTCTGAGTAATTCTTTTTTCTTGACTGAGGAACTTGATCCATTTCAGGCTTCCTGAGGAGACGCTGTTCAATAACTCTGACCGTCCTTCCTGCTTGTCTTTCTGCCTATTTCACTTTTTCACCTGAGTTCAGAAAAGCTTGGTATAAAGGTGTGGCTATACCAAAGAAGTATTCAGTGGTATAACCACTTACCATTTTCTCTCAATCTTTTTGTTAAGACACTCCACTAGTGTCTTTCTATAGCTTCTAAGGATGGAGATAATGTTTTTGAATCCTATTCAAGGTCTGAAAGATCTTCTTTCAAAGTTGTAACTGTTAACTTAAAACTCATCATTAGGTATGGATAGTTTATTTTCTTTTTCCCTGAGAAAACTTATTTTGTGTTTATCAATGTGGAATTTCATCTGCTACTTCACTCAGCATCATGACATTAATCAATCTTTCATTAATTTAATGACATATAATAAAGTGTTGTAACCAGAAGATCAAGATAAATAACATAAAAGGCCATGGAAAAACTGCTTGACAATTCCACTGAAGCAAAATATTTCCCCAGTTAGTGTCTTTTCAGACGAAGAACAATTAGCTGTACCTTTAAACTTCAATGGATTTTTGCGGTGTTAAGGAGATTATCTTTGAAATATCTCCTCAGCTTGTGGAAAAGATGATGTCACCTGCAGTTGCTGCGTTTGAAAGTACAGAAACCTCATACAGCATTCCCAAAGCAGGATTCCTTGCCTTGGTGGATCCCATGTGATGTGCTTAAGGACACATCCCTACATCTATGACAGACACACAGCAATGGCAAAAATAAATTAGGACAGATCTTTTAATGATTAGGGAAGTTCATTTTATTTCTATTTTATTTCACAAATTCTTGCTGTTGTGTGTGTTTTCCCTTGTGAAATGGCAGAAACAAGCCATAAATAATTATGCCCTAAATTTAAAAACAATGTACTAACAATCATATACAAATAATGTCTGGTTAACTGACTCCTAATTTATTCACGAGCATAAAGGAAGATTAAGTAATTCTCTTCATAGCCACAAAACTATCCTCACCCAGTATATGTTGGTACATTAACAGTATGCTTTGAATATTGACTTTATTACAGATGAGTTACAAATCCATTATGCATATGCTTCTGAGGAGATCTAAGGCTTTTTTTTTCCTTCAGTCCAGTAAGAAGAGGCTTCAACATCTCTCATGAGGTTTTCAGTAATTCAAAAAATCAGAATCTGGTAACCTTAAATAAGGTGCTCAATATTTGTCTGCAAAAACCAGTCTGCCTGTAAAATTAGTATTCAAAACTGCTGTCACTTCATGGATGAGAAAAATGTGAGAAACGTGAGAAAAAATTATGTTCAATGATCAGTCATTTCAGTCTTTCTAATTCTCCTTTAGGAAGATTTTATTTTTGTTAACCTCATTTTTTGCAGGTTAAAAAAAAGACAGTGTTCTCACAAAATATATGTGGTATTGAGTTTCCCCAGGCTTAGCCTGCAACTCTGCTAACTCAACCAGCAGACAGGTGCTGAGCATTCAAAGCTGGTGAAAAAAACCAAACCTGAATACATTTTCTGTCAGGGCTTAGAAGAAAATCAGGATGTCACTTCATGCAAAAGCAGTAATTTCTGCATTTTATCTCATAAAATCCAAGGTCAAAGTCGTCAGGGCAGTGAAGGATTGTGTAGTTTATAACTTTTAAAATAAAACCTAACAATTCCACTTACTAGTATGATGCAGTAAGCCACACTTCTTAATCAATCCATTATGATGACAAATAAAAATCTGAATAAATGAAGCAGATATTCATAATAGGAACAGTTTGAAAGTATGGTTTGATGATAAAATTCTGGTCAAAGTCCAGGATGAAAGAGAAACAAGAGTTCCAGCCACAAAGAACAGAAGAGAACAGATGAACTGGGTCAGCAAAAGCTGCTTGCTCCACAACTTCTGTTCACAGAAATGTGTTGTATGTTGTTGACATGAAAAATCTTGTTTAGAAAATGTGCAAAGGCAGTAGGGACCCAAGACCTGCTCTGTATAATCAAGCTGCTGAAAGACAACGCTGAAAGGAAATTCCCAAGTCCTTTGTAGTGCCTGTGATTTCAGAAAGAGGTTTTACTAATGGACCTATTTGAGTAAGAGGTAAGAAGCAGCAATAGTAAGAATTAAGTAAGTTATCAAAGCTAGCCTCTAATAACAGCCAGATCTCTTCTGTTGCACCCAAAAAGTAGTGACTGAAAATACCAAGTGCAAAAGAATACATCCATGTCAAATATATAAAAATCTTTAGTATCAAAGCATTTTACAAGAAAATTTCATATAACTTTACAAGACCATTTTTTAAAAATGTGCTTTCCAAAACACAAACTAATATTCAGGAAGACATATGTTAATCAAGAGTGAAAGCTTTGACAACATAACAAGCTCAGAATTCTGAGATGAATGGGGACTTCAGAAAACAGCAGAGGTATTAGAAAATACAAAATGAATTGGATTTTTAAAAATATTTCTTCCTGGTAATCATTTTAGTGCTTTCCAATTGTTATTTGATTTTTAAAAAGACTGGTGATGCAAATTACAGCCATTGCAAAATCTGTTATGAAAATTTGCAACATATGTTGAATGACATTTTCAGCAATCATTTGTCAGATGTCAATGTAAATTACATTAAAATGCCACAAGAAAGCTTTAAAACAACTTTTCCCATCAAACTCTGCTGAGAAATATGTATCCCTCTTCTGATTTTGCTTATATAATTTCCTGCGTTGTTCTTAACATTATAGCATTGACCATATTTGGCTAATTTGTTAAATATGTGTGATGTGTGCCATGTGGTATTTATTTTCTATCCTGTTCTGCCATAGTGTTTGTGATTTTATGTACTCAGTTGTGGGTTTATATCTATTAGCTAGATATAGCTGCACAAAAGTTTTTCTAAAACAGAGATTCATAATAATGCTCTCTTCCTACAGAAGGTTTTCCTTCCCTCTTAAGGAGGGTCACAAGTATGGGCTCCTCCTCAAATAGTTCTCTTTGCCATGAGTCTAATAATGGAGATCCTTTAAGAAAAAATGAATTGTCCAGAAAACCACTGTACACACTCCCTTTGGTAAGGAAATTAGGTATAGATGACTTGAGAGGCACCTTGGATCCAGAGAAAGAGATCTCGGAGAAGGTCCCAGGAGGATTCCAATTACTTTCTCTGCTTCTCCTCTTGTGTTCCTCTGACACAAGATGTTACAGGGTGTGAGACTGGCCTTGAGGTGAAGACTGCACAGCTGCAGGATTTACCACGCCTCTTTGCTACTTGAAGTCTCAAAGAGTATGGGCTTCTGTTCTTTGCTGAAAATGAATGCTGAAAAGCATGATGGCACTTGGTACAGCTGCTACATCTTGGTGGATGGCTGCTGCAGGCTCTGCACTGCTCAGCAACCTCCCCCTTCTCCTCCACACAGCCCCAGTCTCCAGGGATTTGAAGTTCTGCATTGGCTAACAGCTGCAAGGCCTACAAAGGGTTTTTTTCATCAGGAAAAGTATAATCTGAGTTTTTTCACATTTTATTTAAGGTGATTTAGGTGTTTTAATAAAAAAAAAAAATCCAACTATGTTGAGTGTCACTGAGAGCAGGAATGTTAACAGTGAAATCTCCATAGTCAATGGCTGCTTCTCCTGCACCTTCCCCGTGCTGTTTACCTATATGGAAGCAAGTATTAAATTTTCAGGTTTAGTCTCTGTGATATCCTGGTGCAGGAGTGGAAGCCTATCCATGATGCTTGCTGGCTTGCAATCCTCTTTAAGAGCCCCAGAGCGAGAACATCACTGAGTGGTCTGATACAGTTTCTCCAGGAACCAAAGGTTTCAAATAAAATGGAGCACTTGGCACAGCCTGTTGTGTGCTTTTTTTTTCCCGAGGTGTTGTGACTGGGTTTCGTTCATGTTGTCTGAACTAACCAGAGGTCCTGAGGAAGTGTTTAGTGTGAACCAGGTGAAGCCTACTGATGCTGACTTTCTAAACAGAGAGCTAGCAGGGGTCAGTACTACTCCTGCACCGGGGCAGGCAGCAGGGTCAGAGCTCACCCTGTCACTGTTACCTTTTGCTTCATTGCTTGCAGGAGGAATGTAGTTTACAAAGTACAGAGGAAACTCTTTCACCATAGGCATATTGGTTAACAGGCATTGTTTTCTTCCATTTTCTTTCCAGTATTTCTTTGCATTGTCTATTCATCTATTCATCCTGCATTGGCTGCACTTCTCCCCACGTTTCTAGGAAGAGCTTTCCCATCTTACTATTTCCTTTGTTTTTATTTCCCCCACCCCCCCTTTCAGTCTATTTCTTACTCAGTTTCAAATGTCAATTTGTCTCCCACACAGTCAGATTTGACTAAAGTACACTTTTTCAAACACTGCATGTAACAAGATTCTGCTTGGGATCCAAAAGAACGATTGTAACTTCAATCCAGTAAAAATATGTTGACCATTAGCAAGGTCAGAAGAGGAACCATTAGAAGAGCAGTTATATGTTATTCAAATTTTTGTTCCGTAAACCTATTGACATTTTATTAGCAGAGTCAATTGAAAAGAAAAAAGCTAACAAGCTCCATTCCCTGCAAGAGCTGCAAACCTCTCAGAAGCTCTCAGGTGCCCACCTCCCACTGGAACCAGCAGAAGCAAGTTTGCATCACACCCCAGACGTCAGCTTACCACAGAAGGTTTGGAAAGGAACCAGAGAGCATGGTCACAGATACATCCTCCTCGTGAAGAACGTTTAACCATCAGACCCTATTCAGCAAGAAGAGAATCTAGCAAGAACATTCTGCTACTGCAGTTGTGCTCTGAAGAGAAACCTCATCTGACAGAATGCAAGTGTCTTTCATTTCCTTCTTTCATTGAACAAGGCCAGCAAAAGTTGTGGAAAGCGTACATAAAACAGCTAAACTGGAACATTTGTCATGTTGTGGTCAGTCATCCTAGAGAGCTGATAAAGAAACTCTGACAAATTAACTCAACCAAGTATGATGGAAATAACCAACTTTTAGAAAACAGAAAAATAAAAATGTCTCCCAGTGTCAATACTGTGACCAGTAATGTAAATATTCATTATATTTGTTTAACAAATACTCTCAAAACAATGGAAGGACACTATGTAAATAACTGAAGGATATGACTTGTGATATTTCCAAAATATTTTATACGGGGGAAATGTTTGTATGGAACTACTGCAATGGCAAAAATCTGAAGGTTAAGCTCAACAGATTTGCATGTGAAAATTTCCGATGCCACCTATTGTCAGAGACAACAGACAGTAGTTAGCATGGTGCTACATGTCCTCAAATACACTTTTCCTTTGAAAAATGGGGAGAGTAGATGTTTATATTTCACATTTAAAATACTGTTCCAGATTAGAATTAAACTCTGGAGAGGCACACACATAAATGTTCATTTCTGATTAATGCCTTTACTTCCCAAGTCCTGCTGCTACCCATGAGCCTGAGGCAGTGATAGATGATAGTACTCACAACCACCTTAAAAGGAGCTGCTCAATGCCCTGGGAGGGCTTCTGAGGTTTTTGTCTCATTTTATAGCGTACACATCATCCTTTGCTCTTTCCTGACATAATTCATAAATGAAAGGCTTTAATGAAGCCTTGAACAGCACACAGTCCTTGCCAGAAACTAATTTGCAGTGCACCTTTTAAGAACTCTGTTGATTGTTTGCCTTTTCATGGCAATGCATTTAAGTAATCATAATGTCTGAGTGAAAGTCTATTACTATCTGTTTACCTCAGTATTCTGACATTTGAATAGGAATTATCCTATTTAAATTTTTATGCCTCAGAACTCAAAACAAATATCCAACAAAAAAGCCTACCCAGACAAAAGAAAAAAAAAAACAAACCAAACTAAACCAAACCAACCAACCAACCAAACCCCCCCAAACCAAATAACCCCCCAAAACAAACAAACAAACAAAAAAAACCCCCATGAACAAGCAAAAACCACCAAAACAACAACAACATCAAAAAAAGAGAATTGTACCTTGTTAGTCGTGTTTATATACTTAGGACAAGATTATAGAAAAATAAATTATGGGAAGTAAAAGCTCTTAAGTTATTTCTTGCCCTAAATTCTACCTTTGTTTCTGCTGGTACATAATGGGGAGGCCAGACAGAGGTGGGAAACTGCCCTTCTGAGGATGTTAGGAGTCCTTGCCATGGCAAAGGAGAGTGTAGACACAAATGGTCACAGTGTACAGGGGTGGCAGAGCCTAGTGAGACTTGCTCACACCACCTGCAACAAATACACTTCACTCAAAACAATTCAGCAGCAGCTTAGCACCTGCAAACATGACGACTGAATGTTTTTGTTGGTGTATTCCAGAAGAACAAGGAATAACACCAAAGCTGTAGGTTTGATCTCCATATAGGCCATTCGCTTAAGAGTTGGACTCAATGATCCTTGTGGGTTCCTTCCAACACAGAATATTCTGTGGAAAGGCACAGAAGTGGGGCAGCATGGGGAGAGGTGAATTATCAGAGAGGGTCTGGCAAAGCATGGCGACTTGCTAAAGCTGCTGTGCCCCAGAGTAGCTGTCAAGAGATCATGTATATCCTAGAGGGTGGGGTAGAAGGAGACACTCACAAACAGTTTGCTTTGAAAATAGTGACAGTGTTTTCATAACATCTTGTTTTAAGTGTCTAGCTTACTACTTTCCAGTTCAGGTTTTAATTAAATTTGATAAAATTTTCCATGGAAAATGGAGTAAACACCATGATAGTGGTGGTTAATTCAGAAGGTTTTTGCAGATATCTCAGTCAGAAAATTTCTATTTTTCAAGTAAAACAGGAGTAAATATAGTCACTTTTAAGTATTGTACAATTTATCTGCACTTCGAAACTTGGTTCTAACAGGTAATAAACTAAAGAACACAACTAATTGTGGGAAAATGTGCTGAAATTGAATACACAAAGATAAGTACCATATAGTATATTTTAAGAGATATGAGAACAGAATCTTGCACTGTTTTAGGGAACCAACCTTCTTTGTGACAGGGGGAGGAAAGTTAGTGCTAGAAAAACTTCAAAAAATAATAGATATTAGATGACTTCAATGATTATCAGAATACAAAATCTTTTCAATAGCATCAATGAGTTCAGTTTTCAATATAGACTCCTAAAGCCCATACGTTGGCAGAAGCAATTCATGTAAAATATGTATTAATAAATATTTGCATCATGATTCATTTTATTTGTAAAATATAAATATGAAAGCATATATCTTTAAAACAGACTTCTCAAAATGAAGTCTTTAATATCAACCTCATTAATTATGTGTGCTGACTCTGCATTTAACCTTTTCAACAGCTGAAAGGCATTTCAGTACAGCCCTGAGGTTAATGTGAATACACATTTTTTTCCAAATTGGATTTTAATAAGTATCAAATTAGAAAAATATTTAGTATTTTTCTAGGTTTTCATTAGTTTCCAGATCCAACCTAAGGGAAATACAATGAGAAGGTCCAGAGTTTTTTGGAACCTGAAGAACACACACGAAAGATGAATGATAAGGAGTTGATATACTCTATTAAAACTATGGCAAAAATTTGCAGGTAGTGAACATACACATAGAAAATCCACCTCTACTGATAACTGTATGCTGTTTCATTCTTAAATTAACTTATTCTGAATGCCATGGGAAGTAGCTATGACTGTCCATTTATCTGAGATGCAGAGATATTGAGTAACCATGCAGCAGCCTCATGAGCCATACACATACAGCAGCATCAAGGTGTTAACAAAGGATTAATGTCACTGTATGTGTGCTATCCCCTGTGTTTCACAGCATCCTCAGAGATGACATTTCCAAGCCATTGGTGCTGATACTTGTTATCTGTTGATGCCAAAATATAGAAATAATTATTCATTTAGTTCTCATCACTTAATGCTTGTCAACAGTAATAAAAAGTTTGATTGCAATCTTTACTGTTTGCTGTATTTCAATACCATCAAAGCAGCAAGAAGGAGAAATCTAGCCATTGCTGTATGAAAACTATAACTTGTAGGGCGTAACAGTAAGTATTGCTATATTTATCCTGAGAACTGCTTAAACATACTTACAATCATTAAAATTTTGGGGTTTTTTAAAGTCTGCTTGTCCAGGAGCATAGGAACTACTCCTACTGCTACAATCAACCTTAACATAAAATCTTTTTCACCATCTGCTGGAGAAACACCTTGAAGCATGCTATGGTTTATATCAACACCACCATCATTAAAAATAACCATTCCAGAAGCACTCCCAAGTTTGAATGAAATAGTAGATTTCTTAAGATGGCAGTTAAACCTCTTGGGGGAAAAGAAAGTGTCTCATTCAATAGGCTGATGGTATGTACAGATTATTTGGAAAAAGGAGGGAGAGAAACTGGATAAGCAGGCTGTTACAGTTCTGGCCATAGCTGTGGGCTTTGCAGTGACAGTCTCAGCTCCTGACTACCTGATATATCAGACCTGTAGGCTCTGAATTGAACTAAATATTTTCACCCATTTGAAAAAGAAGAAATGAGCAAGGCTAATGCAAAATGTTCATCTGACCTGGAAAAAAATTGACAATATGAGGTAATTCAGCTTTTTTTTCTTAATGTGTTTGCGTTTCTAGCTGGAACATATGTGTCCTTCCATACCTCTGTTTGCTTTTTTCTATGATCTGACATGGACATGTCTTTTTGAACCTCTCATCATGCACAGGTGCAAAAGATAGACCTGAATAAAGTGTCAAGGGTGTTGGTAGTGCTATATGACACCAGAGTTTCCCCTGACCCTCAGCACTGGGCTGGGAGCAAGGCTCCAGTACTCAGCTCCTTCCAAACATCCCGCATAGATCTGTGCTTTGCTGGGCTGCCTTGTTTATTTTCCACTGCCATTTTATAACCCAAACTGGGTGTGGGTACCTCACTGCCTATCTACAGCCTCCCGCTCCCATTAGTATGTCTCTTCTTTAAGCTTTTGACTTTTCTCTATCTATGAATCTTTTCACAGGTGTTTTTTTCTTCCTATGTAACCACTAAGTTCTGATTAATTGTGGACTTTAAGGAGTGAGCAGTACATACATAATAAGAACATGTATTTCTCACTGTTCTGATTGCAAAAATTATTTCCAAACGTTCATATAACATGTACACATACGAAGAACAAAATATTGGGCCACAACATTGACTGGCATTTTATGTGATTTGGAAAGCTTGCAGTCCCACCTGCAGCTTATCATTACTTTGGCATTGAATTTGTTTTTGACCTTTCCAGATCTAGATAATTCTGCCAGGCCATCAGCCAAGAATGACATTGGACTGAGATAAGCTACTATTCAAAATTACAAGCAACTTTGGTGGGTTATGACACATCAAAATTATTTTAGATTTTGTGAAAATAACCTGTAGTGAGGGAGTTTTCAGTAAACAGGAATCTCTCTGCCAAGAGAAATGTCTGATATGTAGTGTCTTACTATATAAGACTTACTTATTACTGAAAGAAAGAATGCATAGAGAGTGTTTCTCTAGTTATTAAACTAATGACTAGGAATTCTTGTCAATGTATGAAAAGAAGCAAACAAAAGACAATGATGACTCATATTACAGCAGATAGACTATCTTGATGACAACTCCATTAAATGGCTTTTCTAAGATTCTCAAAGGAAAATTCAAATTGAGACTTGGCAACCTACCAATAAGAACAATTCAAATTAAAGTTTGGCTTTAAAAACCCTGCATCATTGGCCAGAGCCAGAGCGCAAATCTAGAACATAAGATGGAAAACAGGGAATTTTGCTGAGCCAGAATAGCAGGGAACCAAGCTTTTAGTGAATTTGATCAAGTTCATTTCAATCACAAAACCAATAAGGTGGTGGGATCAATGGCATTCATCTACAGCAATGCACACAGCATGGTCAACAAAGAGGAGGAGCTGGAAGCCATGGCTCTGAGGGAACCGGGGTTGTTTATACTGGAGAAAAGAAGACTCAGGAGGCCTTATCACTCTCTACAACTTCCTGAAAGGAAGTTAGACACAGGTGTGGGTTGGTCTCTTCTCCCAAGAAACGAGACAAGAGGAAATGGCATCAGGATGCAGCAGGGGAGGTTGAGACCAGCTAGTAGGAAAAATTTCTTCACCAAAAGAGTTGTCAATCATTGTAACAGCTGCCCAGGGAAGCAGTTGAGTCACCACCTCTGAGGGTGTTTAAAAGGCATGTCAACGTGGCACTTAGGGACATTCTTTAGTGGTTGACTTGGAAATGTTAGATTAATGATTCAACTCAATGATCTTAAAGGTCTTTTACAGCCTAAAAGATTATATGATTCTGCATTTTTCTGGTATAAAATATGTGTTTAAGCACCTTCTTGCACTAACCCTGTCACCTGCAACCCTATCAAACCTGCACCTTTCAGGAAGAATTCTCCCTGGTCTTGAATTCATATTGCTATTCATTATATTGAGGTTTAAAATCAAATTTCATAATTTAAGATGATGTGTGAATATATTTCATAAATAAAAAGAAAAATTTGTAAAAAACTTCAAACCTGATAACCCTGGGTTAGTTCTAACTAAGAATAGAAATCCAGACTTGTAGAATCAGTAGAAAGACAAAAAAATCCCCACTTATATTTTTAGCCAGTCCTTGTCTTTATTTGTTAGATTTTCACCACAAATTTGTTAAGTTAAAGGAGAATTCCAAGAACTTGCATTACAGGTAATTTTTAGTTTAGGGAATTGCTTTTCTCAACCCCAGCCGTGCTTTAGTTTCCAATGTGCAGACACTCTATTAACTCAGCATGTTTTTGCCATGGTAATGTCAAGTGCCAAAAGCAGAACAGCAGTGCTCCTCATGGTATTACATCTGCAAATGCTTAATGAATAGTGCAGCTTGCACATTTCAATACATTTTTAATTATATTTGGCAGAAAAAAGAAAGCATGACCTGGCTTAAAATGTATCATTCAGATCCCTGCTATTTAAGCAAGAAGCTGCCTCACTGGAATACAAAACCTGTCTAATTGTTTTAGAGAATTCACACTAATATTAAGATTTCTAACTGTTCTCATTTCTAAATGTTTCTCACAGTATCGTGTAGATACTGTGGTCTGTTTTCTTTTATTTTTCCCAAGGAGTTTTTCAGTCACATCTTCTGAAGTGTCCACTGGTAATGAGAATTTGCATGTTATTTGTCAGTGAAAGTGATTGTGTCAATCAGGGGAAGTTATGGTTTAGTCCATGACAGCATATTACGACCCTGAGGTGGCTCTTAGCAGTAGTGTGCTGACTTTAATAACGTTTTTTCATAGGTTGAACTCCTCCTTTCCCTCCTATCTTTGGCTCAGTCTCCACTCACCATTGGTAGTAGAAATATTTGCAGAATGTCAGCAAGATCTTTTCAGGAAAAGATCCTGAAAATACGAAAAATAATTTTTCTCACTTGAGTGGATGACTTTGGCTACGGAATAAAGCTGAGCATTGCACCTCTCTCCTAAGAAACTGACTTCTGTTATACAAAACTCCTCTTTCAGAAGCCCAAAGCCTGCAGCCCAGAAGCCAGATGCTCTTCACAGCATCTGTCCCATACAAGTACTCTCAATGCCCTGAAGCAAAGATCCCTTACTGCTTGGAGATATTTTCTCCGGAATTTTTCCCGCTTCCAGATTTTCCAGAAATTAGGCTCAATCTGCTTTTTAAACTTTTGTCAGCATCTGTTCTGTCACACAGTAGTATCAATTCAGAGCAGTGTAATACATATCCAGCACATATTACTACAATACAGTGGTCACCAAAGCACCCATGGGCCCAGCTGGCCAGCGGTTGCAGAAAATCTGAACTACAACATCCTCCTTAGACTTTTAATTAGTTTCTCATATATGCTATCATTCTTTTACTGGTTGTGATCTTCTGTTGTGTGTCTATGAGACACTTTTGGAGCTAATTAATTATTCATATGCTGGTTATTTAGATAAGCCTTATTGGGATGTCTCTAGATCCTAATTCATAAAATGCCATATCATTGACTTTTCTGGAGATTTACACTCAATGTACTCTAATGAACCACAACACACCCTTACTTGTTAATTTGTCATCACTAATGGTTAAAAATCCCTTCTACCTGCTTGGCACCGCTACAGAAATTGGACTTTTCATGTCGAGCCTATGGCCTACATCTAAGCCAATTTCCCCCTATTATCTGCAAAACTCCTGCAGGCCATGAAATGTTCCTCAAACTAGGCCACCTACCATTCCTTAACTTTCATTATAAACTTGTATTCAACTTCCTTATGGTTGTCTTCTAGAAAGCTGAAACAAGCTGATCTAACAAAAGGTAAATATATTCAAAGTGTATATTTTTAATAATTCAGATAAAATGTTTTTGATATGTTGCCTCATGTTTGCTGTTTCCTTTCCATATGTATATATTTTGCTGTATTTACAGACAATAATTATAATCCCCATGAGCTGGTTTTTTGGTAGGCTAAAAATTAAGCCTTTTTTAGTCCCCTGTAACAGAGAAAGCTCTCCAGCCTTTTTCCATCAGTCTTTAATTTCATCTGCTTAATTCTGTATTTTGTCAAAATATGAGGCTAAAATTGTAACATGTGGTATTCCCAACACATGGCCACTGTGTATTAGTGGGCTGTATTCCTTTTTTAATTTCTGTATCTAGAGAGTTCCCACTTTGTCCAAAAGTCCTTTATGTATACTTTGCATATTGTGTTGTTATCTGCACCATGTCTTTGAGTTACTCTTTTTCTCCGGACTTTGAGGGCATCCAGCTCTTCCTGTGTAACATCATCATCTTTGTTTTAACAGTATTTTTCAACCCAGCATCTCTGGCAACTTTTAAGTGTTCTATTGCTCTTTGTGATGAAATCATTAATACTAATTGTCTGCTTTTCACAGGAAAACAGATTTATTATGCAACCAGTGTTCTCTAAATAGAATGAACAGGGCTCTTGATTTTAACAACCTGCAGGCAGCTTTCACAGTTGATAACAATTTGCAGATAAAAATCAATCAGCCATACTTGACTGGGCTGTATAACTGTCCTACCATGCTTAACTAGGCTTGTAAAATCACCCCACATCCAAAATTCCTGCTGCTTTTATTTATATAATCTTTTTTCTTTTCTTTTTGTTAGTGATTTGAATACTCATGAAAGTCAGTAATTCCTTAAACCAGAATTATGATCAAAGATAACATTGCATTATATGCCAAATTTTCAATCTTTATCCCTAAAAAATCCCAAACCAAACCTAAAAATGCATGTGTTGTCTTTCAGAGAAGGATACTTCTGATACTCTCAAATATTTTGAAAACTATTATAAAAAGAGCCTTATCAGACGTTATTTTAAACCTCCTTTATAATTAATTTCCTGACTTTTTATTAAGTTACTCTATGTGCATGAAACTCATCATGTATTCAAAATGTCTGGGCTTGTAGTTGACTTTTTTTTAATAAGAAATATTTTTTAGTACTTTATTTCTGGAGTGGAACACAGGAGATTTTAGAAATCTATAAAAGCAATCAGATGATTTCTGTGAAAGTGTTATGAGATACACAGCTGAAAATAGCTTTATAACAGTCAGTAAGTTTATATAAATCCCATAGTACATCAAGGAGAAAAGACATTAATTTTTATTAGAAAATGAAGTGGGTAAGATGCATGGAAGAAAATCCAGAGAGGCCTTAAATGCAAGGACTGATCATTTTTCCCAAGCTTCATCAGGAAGTGAGAAGCATTTGGGGGGGAAAAATCATCCTACTATGTTATAAATTAAGATTTGCTTGCCAAGTTTTAGCTTTCTTATAGTCTTTATGGAGGAAGTCAAAGAAGGTTTTCTTCTACGAGATGTCACAAGGCAATGGCATGTGTTGAGACCTGCTGTCTCTGAAGTAAATGGATACAGATATATCCATTTTCTTCCTTTCATTTCTCTGTAGTTATCTCTAGATCCAAGGCTTAAAACTTGTGCAGAAAGAAAACCAGTTTAAATGCTGAAGTTAAGCATAACTTAAAGTACCCTGATGGACATGAATCAAAGTATAGAACACTTTGCACAATGAGATTTTTAAAATACTCTTTTTGGAGTAGATTTCTGGGAAATGCTCAGCCACCTGAACCTTATTTCTTCTGCACCAGCAATGAGAACTAGGAATTTACTGTTCTCCTGTTCTGGCATCCTCAGCCAGGTATGGAAATGGATGGTTCGTCTTACTGGAGCAGCTGAACACCACATAGGTCTTTTAACACTCTGAGAATACACTGTTACTGATGCTTCAGAGGAAATTGTAATCAATAATACTGGATATCTTGGGAACAATTACTCTTACTTGTCAGTGGAAGTGAAGAGTTAATAACCTAAACAATATGGAAGAAAAATATCTTCCACAGGGAGTTTTGAAGATAAATTTCACTTTGCACAAAAATGTATTCCCCTGAACCATTTCAAATACATTAATCTTACTGTCTGTGAATGCTTTTCTGTATTTATATTATGCAAAGGGCAAGGACTAACAATCTTTTTATAATTTCTGATTTAACATGTATTACTGTAACAGATTTTACTGTCTTGTAACAAACCTACTCCCCATTCCCTTCAAATTAATTTGTCCAGCTGTTTTCACTCTTTCCTTTTAGGGAAGTTCATGACCTTCTAGACTTCAATAATTATAATTTCCCTTCTCAGGAGTTTTTTATATGTGAGAAATTTTAAATTGCTCCCTCTCATATTCAATGCTTTGCATTTCTCCATATTGAATTTCAGCAGCCATTATGTGGTTACATAATTACATAACAGCTTTAGAAAATCTTTTTTTTTCTGCCCAAATCTTGTCAAACAAATAATTTCATGCTTATAAAGCCTCATGACAGGACTATTTCTGTTTGATTGAATCAATGAGAAACATTAGAGAATCAGAAGGAAGACCATGTCATCAATTACAGAGTAAAAAATAATCAGAGGGTAGTAATTTCTGTGTATTATATTACTACTCAAGAACATTTGAATTAAACAGAGAGATAGTGCAAGCTGTGCTGGTTTTGGCTGGGATGGAGTTAATTTTCTTCAACATAGCTAGTAGGAGAATGTACTTTGGATGCTTGCTGGAAATAGTGTTGATAACAAAGAGATGCTTTTTTACTGCTGAGCAGCGCTTACACAGAGCCAAGGCCTTCTCTGCTCCTCTACTCACTTCACCAGTGATGAGACTGGGGAGGCAAAATTTTTAGGAGGAGACACATCTGTGATACTGATCCCAACTGAACCAAGGGATATTCCAACCCATATGGCATTGTGCTCAGCATGGAGAACTGGCAGATGAAGAAGAAAGGGAAGGACTTTCAGAGTGATGGTGTTTGTCTTCCCAGGTCACCATTACATGTGATAGACCACGGCTTTCCTGGGGATGGCTGAACACCTACCTTCCCATGGAAAGTGGTGAATTAATTGCTTGGGTTTTGTTGCTTGTGTGCAAGGATTTTGCTTTACCTGTTAAACTGCCCTTAGCTCAACCCACAAATTTTGTCCTTCTGATTCTCTCCCATCTAACCAGTAAGGAGTTAGTGAGCAGCTGTGTGGGGTTCAGTTGCTGTCTGGAGTAAAAGAAAAGAGTTTTCTTTTGCTGCTCCTCTGAATTTAGGGCACATCTGTTGTTATATTTCATTTCACGAAAGATGGAACTTTGGTCCTCCAGTGACACTTGGTCACACCAAAACTGAAAACATTCTTCCTATACATAAAACATTTTAAGTACTTTTACATATACACACACAGAGGAATAAGGAAACAAATATAATTAATTAATATATCCAGAGAAAAGGCAGAAGGCAATCCCACAGTTGGTGTCAAGAAATTCTCTTTTCATGTAATGACAAAAAAACACAGAGAAAATATTTTGAATACATTAAATGCCTGCAGAACATCTTGCCTTTCAAAGATATTTCGATCCAAAACATAATTTGTGGCTGCTTGATGCTAATGTTCTGTATGGCTTTTGCTCAGTGCCAAGTGTTGGTGAAGTGCATTGGTGAATTTTCCTACAAAAGGCACTTGGATACCAACACTGAATGCCCAAAAGACTGGAAACCTCAGAGGGCTGAGAAGCCCCTAAGGACTGTGTAAACTGAGAGTTTCAGTGAGGTCTATGGGATACCTGACATACCTGAGATACCTGATATAGCAGTTTCTGGGGCTGCAAAACTGCAGGGTCATAAAAGCAAAATTTTAGATTTGAAGTTTAATAATCTCCCTAACTAAACAACTAGTGAAGGAACTGTACTTGTCAACTTGGATACTTAAGGGTTTTTTTTTAATTTAGCCATTAGTTTAGAGGCCCAGAGACATAACTTAGGAATCACTACTACATTCCGAGATATTTAATCATTTTTCATTTTGGTCACCCTGCCCATTTTGTTTTAATGCCAGTGCATATTACAGACATAAATGCAGTTCCAGTAGAGATGATCCTTACCTTCTGTAAGCATACAAATCTTTTAAATCAGAAAAATATTCTTCTCAGTTTGTGTATTAGGGAACTCCTGCCTCTATATAACCAGGATACCTTGCAATAGGACTTCATCTTTAAAGATCATTTGGATGAGGAGATTGAATGCACCCTTCATAAATTTGCAGATGACACTAAATTGGTCAGGAGTGTTGTTCCACTGCAGGGAAGGCTCTGCAGAGGGATCTGGACAAGATGAATCAGTGGGCTGAGGCCAATCATATGAGATTCATGGCATGGTTATGTTCAGTCAAAGGTTGGACTCGATGACCTTTGAAGACTTTTCTAACCGTGATTCTATGGTTCTATGATTTTATACTTAAATTAGTCTTAATTCGTGGCTAATACTTCAATTTTAATTTATTGCAATGGTCATTGTCTGGGAAGGTTCGTGTTACTATTGTTTCTTTAGAAACAAGTGTTTACCTTGGATCAAAAACTCTGAAGTGAGAAACAGTTAATGCAAAGGAAATCCTGAATTCAGTTATGCATCTGCAAAATTGTATTTATTAGTTGTAACACTATAAGTGTTTTCTCTGCCTATGTATATTTTGCACTTTTTTCGTATTTTATAGCGTGTAATAGAAATATTAAATTCTTTTAATCATAATGGAAATTTGAATAAATTTGAAAGTTTATATTGAGAAAGTAATGAAAGCTTCATGTTTTGAAAAAAACACAAACTAATTTTCATTGTAAGGACCAAAGGAATGTTAGAATTACTCTTCCGTGAAAAAGAAATGATCATTACATTGGTACCTTGTCTCATGCACCTGGCACAGCTGGAATCTCTCAGCAGCATTTTTCTTGTTCAGCCAAGCATCCCTTGAGCTCTGACTTCAGAGCCTTTACCTCATTCCTTTTGCCTCCTGATAGAATTTCATACCTGTGTGAATTAGTTATCTTCTGAAAACAACTTTCTCTAATAAAGTAAAAAGGGATTTTTACAGGACAGACTGGAAAATCTCATCTGGATGTTGGCAAATGGAGCAATCAGAGGAACCTGAATACTGGCCAGACTGATTAGCATTTATTTATGTTACTTGAAAATCTCAATCAATAATTAGGGTGCTACTGCCAAATTCTATGCATATATGTAATTTTATCTTCTGAGCTCCCAGGCACTCTCTTTTTCTGCAGCAAAATTGCCTTCAGTCCTGAAAGTTCCCATCAGTGCAATGAAGGATACATCCTCTATTGGCCATGGCCATTGCAGGTGTTGGAGGGCCTATTTGCCTCCCATGGCTGTGCCTGAACCTCTAATCAGAAAACAGCTGCTGAAAAATATTGTCCCTGAAACAGAACAAGGGCAGCAGATGGAGCAGGTTTGTGTTTTTTCCTACAGATGCTCCTAAAATACAGCCTGGGTGTTATTACAGAAGATGTCTCAGAGCAAAGGACAGCCTAGCAGGGAAGGTATGAACAAGGGACTGCTGTGAGAAGAACACAGGGGGAAAGAGGATCTGTTCTGCACTGCTCAATGCGGAGGCTGTGAGCTGAGTGTGTGACTGCTTCCCTGGGGAGTATGTGGTGGTTTCACCTTGCCTGGAGAATACAGTGTGGGGAGATCCCAGATTGGCCAAGAGGGCCTCTGGGACAAGAGGCAGAAGAGAGACTTCTCTAAAGTTATACCCAAGATGCAAGACTACACAGAATATTCTGCAGAGGTGCAAGCTCAGGCATAGTAGCATTTGGTCTTCTCAAATCAGCATCATCTAAAAGATATTTTAGGAGACAAAAATCTCACATATTTGGCAGCTGGGCCATGCAGAAACGTTTGTAGTATCTGAATAATTTCAGTGCAGCTGTCACCTCACCTAGCTTTTACTGAGGTTACCATGATGGCACATTACTGAGATTTTCCAAATAGACATATCCAGTCTTTATACATATATATATACACCTGTATATTTTTTTAATACATCAATTAAAATACAGCCAAATATGCAAACTAATACTTTTCAGTAAGGGCCATATTATGCCCAGTTCTGAGCTAACTTGTTTTATTCTTGTGGGCAATGTTTTTGAAGATCAGATTCTATGCCTGAAAAGTGGGAGCTACAATTGTGCTTAAATACTGCTCGAATTATAGTCTTAGAAAGGTATGTTTTACATGGTATAGGAAGAAGGTAAAATAAGGATATGTAATAAAAGGGTTATCTAGTAAAACAGGTTACTAACTAGTTGTCTCTGCCTACAGAGTCTCTCTGGCCTTCCCCTTCTAATCCCATAGGGAAACTTTTGTCTAGGTTTTGCATTGCTTTGAGATTATAGTTGGGATTTTTTAAAAAATCTATATAATTGCTGGCCTTCAAAAATTTTGTCTTTGGAAACTGTTTCCTAGCAACAATGTATTTATCGTTCTCAGGCAAGGAAATGACATCTTGCCATTCAGATACACTAATTGTGATTTTTTTTTTTTTTTTTTTAAGATAAGAAAATAGCATGCACTAA